>VDFB02119784.1:0-23421 GCA_007258455.2 Sequoia sempervirens | reverse complement strand
TATGTTTGTTTTTGACCCAATATTTTTTTTCATTAGGTGGGTTTGGGTTTGTGTTCTTGTTGCCATATTTGAGTTCTCCTTTAGCAATAAGGGCCTTTTCAAGTTGGACTCCTTTTTCAACGAGGTTTGTGAAAGTGGTACAACAATGAACTTGTAAGTTGTATCCCAAGGGGCCAACAAGGTTTTGGAAAAACATGTTTACCTTCTCTTTTTATGGTATCTCGACAGGGCACTGACTTGTCAGACCCCGCCATCTTTGGAAAAATGGAATGGTTTCGCCAGTTTCTTCTTGGGTTTTCGTACATAAATTGGCAATGGCAATGTCGGTGTTGATGTTATAGGCACAATTTTCTTCAAATTTATCAGCAAGTTCCTCCCATGACTTTATTCCTTTGGGAAAGGTAGCAAACCATTCAAGTGTGGGACCTGCGAGACTCCTAGGGAAGAGTCTCATCACATAGGTCTGTTCATATGCAACATCTACACAATTGGTTGTAAATATGTGCTCAAGGGGATTAGTCTTGCCTTTGTATTTGGAGAAGTTGGGTACCACATATCTTGGAGGGAATGGTGGCATGTGTAAACTCGTGTCAAATGGGTATGGACATAAGTCATAGGACATGTGGGTCTTTTTGTTGGAAAATTGCATGTTTTCCATTTGTTTTTGCAGGACAATGAGTTGAGTTGTGAGTGCATCAATTATAGGGTTGTTTGTGGCATCACACATGTTGGTAATGGGTATTCCATGAGTTCCTATTTGCTATGATGATATGTTCTGATTTGGGATGTATTGTTGTGGGATGTATGATGTATTTTGGTTTGGAATTTGTTGGTATTGGGAATTTTGAATAGGAATGTGTTGTTGTGTATGGATGTGTGACGTGTATGTGGGAATGTGAGTTCCAGCAGTGTTAGTTTGTATTTGTAGAATATGTTTTCCTTGAGTGTTTTGATGCCCAAATGAAGTCATGTGTTGTGTTATTTGGTTACCTTGTCCAAACTGTTAAATGTGGCCATGTGGGATGCTTGTATTTTTCCTTTGGGGAATATGAGTATTGGTATTGATTTGTGACGAAGTATTAACATTTGGTTGAGGTCCTAGACTAGTGATTTGTCATTTATTTCCCCCAAAGGGGTTCAATGAGTTTGTTCCCATGACATTAGTTGAGGACCCAATTAAAAAGTTTGATGTCATTCCATAGCACTAGATGAAGATCCAAATAAAAGGTTTGATGAATTTGTCCCCATTGATCCAAAGGTAGCTCCAACAGTTTGTGATAGAATTGCTGACACTTGTGGGATAGATTGTGATATGGCTTGTGATATGGTTGATGTTCCCACAATAGATGTTGCATTGACTATGTTAGATGTGTTTTGAGTGGTAGTGTCAATGGAAGTAGCATTGATGGTGTTTTTTGCATTTTGTGTGGTGGCACCAATGAAGGTATTGTTTGCATTATGTTGGGGTTGATTGGTGTTGGAGGTATTGTTTACATTGTTGTTTGCATTATGATCGGGAGATGCTACTCTTAAGGTGTTAATGTCGAACCCTCATGGAAATTGATCTCCTTGGTGTAAAAGCATGGCTAGATATCTCTCTGAATTTTGTAAGAGTAATTCCTCCACAAAGGAAGCCATGTCGGGGTTTTGAGCAGAAACTTCTAAGTCTTCCATGAATACTTGTTCAGTTTTTTCCCTACATATAAATTGTTCAAAGGGGTTGCGTGAGGAAGATGCCATGTTCATGTCACTGAAAGGGTTGATGAAAGGTTCCCCCATGTTTTTGTTTAAGTTCGTGTCATTAGAAAAGTTGTAGGGGTTGTTGTCTTGTCCAAAAGGGTCCATTTGTCTTCTTTTCCTTTGGAGCCTAGTCTCAACAATATAAGGATTTTCTCAAATGAGGGAGTATGAATGATAATCAAATGAATGGAAATGATATGACACTATGTATTTTTTGGATTTTTAAAATAAGGAATGTTATAATGCAAGGTGATAATGTTATCTAAAGGGGATGTCAAATGCAAAGTGATAATGAAAGACTAAAATGAAAGGTATGACACTATTTTTTTGGATTTTTGCAATAAGGGATGCAAAATGAAGACTAAAATGAATGGTGGAATACTAAAGTGTTTAAGGTATAACAATGCAAATGCAAAGGTCTAAGGTGCAGTCAATTTTGGTGGACTTTTAAGAAAGGTTTACTAACCACTCAAAGCTTGGTCAATGTCTCAATTTGGATTATCAAAGGACTTTTTGGTAGGACTAAATGAAAGGACAAGATGACAGAGTGAGGTTTCCTAACTAGACTTATGAGTTGGAAAGGTTTCACAAAAAGGACAATGACTAAAGGAATTGATTTTGACTTAGTCCAATGATAATCTACTCTTGAAGGCAAAGATTTGACAAAGTATGGCAAGTTTTCCTCTTCTAAAGTCTGCAAAAACGAGGACCTAAGAGCTTGTTTATGCTGGAAATGATGATGGACTCTAAGATGCAACTAAAAATTTGCAAAGGTGGACCTATGGTAAAATGCAAGCTAAAGGATGCAAAGATGGGTGATTTGAGCAATTCCTTTTATGGTTTTGAATAGGGGCCACTGGAAAAAGATGCTTGGAAATAGTTTAAAAATGTTTGGTCTCAGTATTTTGACAAGGGTGTTGATTTTCTAAATGACAGAAAATGCATTGTTTCGGTAAATAAATGCATTGGCAAGTTGTCTCGACGCATTTTAGCCCAAATAAAATGTGTGTTGTTTCGTATGCCGTATGTGGTTCAACAAGTCAATTGCATTTTAGAGAAGAAATGCATTGCAAGATAGGAAAATTCTTGGTTTTAGATTGTAGAAGTGGTTCGTAAAGTCGAATGCGGCCCGGGCCAACATATGCGCTGTTTTAGATCTCGATGTAGTTCAATAGAGCAATTACATTGTAATGTAAAATGCATTTGAAAGCAGAGGTAGATGATTTTTTCTATTTTTCAATGTGGTTTAATAGGTTGAATATGCTGCATAGGGTCTCGGGATGCATTGTATAGAGTCTAAGCTTCTTGTTTCCTTGCAATTTTTGGCAGATTTTTGAGATTGTTTCAGTTTGAATGTGTTGTTCCAGATTTGTAAAGGATGTTTATATGTTCATTGTTTCAGAAAACACTTGGAAAACACATGGTTTTGTCTTTGAATGTTGAAACAAACATAATGAAGACAAGCACAACCCTACGAATGGCAAGGACTATATCCACTGGATTCCCACTTGGATTTCTCCAACACACTTATTCTTAGCGTGATTTAGAAGCTGGGCCACATTACCCCTCCACGACACTCACTGGTCAACCAAGCTTGAGCCCTCATAAATTCCATGATAGGCTCCTCTCTACCACTGCTAAGAATCATGAGCCGCATTTTATTTGGCAAATTGCTGCACTAGCTTAACAGAAAGTGTTTTTGAAAAACTACACAAAAGGTTATTAGTTTGGGCACCCATTTAGGTGGCTATGCATGAGGCAAGATAAACTTGTCTACATAACAAATTTGCACCTGTAATGCTAAGTTTTCCATTAGCATTCACATTTGTATACTAGTCAGGAGTAGCTTGGCTTTTAGCTTTGTTGCTGGTTTGAGTTGCCTTGGGGTGAGTACTTTTTCCCACCATGGAAGGCCCAATTCCTAGAGTCAATAAAAATTTCTCTTTCACCTAGGATTGCACAAGTGCGCAAGGGGAGAGGATACTTTTATTATTGAATCGGGGTTACACAAATTGAAAACACTTGTTCATTTTAATATCCAATATCCAAATTGAAATATGGGGGTGATAAAGTAACAACCTCTTTACACTAGTACACAAACAACAATATATGACTAAATAAACTACTAAAAATTTCATATAAATGACTAACTTTAGTCATGTGACTATTAGTGGTTTATTTGTAGTCATTTATAACACCACTAAATTTATGACTAAACAATTTTAGTCATTAATTTGGTCATTGATTTAGTAATTTATTTAGTCATATATTAAGTCATTAATTTTAGTCACGTGACTATTTTAGTGGTTTATTTGTAGTCATAACACCACCAAATTTATGACTAAACTATTTTAGCCATTTATTTAGTCATTGATTTGGTCTGGCTGATTTAGTCGTTAATTTAGTCATTTATTTAATCATGGGCAATGATTGTTTAGTCATATATTTAGTCATTGGATTAAGTTGTTAATTGGCTTTCATTTATTTAGTCATGGTAGTCATTTATTTAGTCATTACTTAGCTAATTTATTCACATATTTAGTCATATATTTAATCATTAATTTAGTCATTACTAGTCATATATTTAGTCAGTCATTACAAATCAAATCTAACTTTAATTATTAATTCTCACAAATTTATATAAATCAAGTATCATAGATATTCAAATGTTAAAAAACACCATGTAATGAAAACTAAAATGCTTGAAAAAATATGATTGATCAGACACAAACACAAACATATTACATATCAAGAGGAGCCACAACACAATATTTATGAGTGGAGAAAAAACCAATCTAAAAATTTACTTTATTAAGTCTCATTGGAAAATCAAAATCTCATTGGTTACATTCAATGTTTTAGTGACATTGTACAACTTATAGACACTATATAAACAAAATACTCATATTTTCATATACTTATACTATTTTCCTCTTAACTACAAATTTTGGAAGGGCTCGACCCATTTAATCCCCTTGCAAATCCACAAATTTCTCACCGCTATTGGTTTCGACTCCTCCAAACTCTTCATCGCTGGTATTCACCTTTTACTTATCCAATTTGGAGCTGCAACCTGAAAATAAGGTTTCAAAATTTACATCAAAACTCGTAGTCAAATGAATATAGAGGATAAAATTCAAACATTTTCTTTTCCTTTTCCAAATTATGGCACCTAAACTAGTAATAGATATAGTGAATGTATCAAAATTGGATATAACATCCATCAAAAGAATATTTGTAAGTAGATTTTTATCAGATATTGTAGTTGCAAGTTCCACTAATTATAATAAAGATAAATAGTTTTACCTTTCTACATCAACTAATGCAATTCTGATAACTTTTAGAGGATCGACAATGCTAGCCTTTATCATATCAACATACTCACCTGCAAGTTGCAACACACAACATTAAACTTATTAATTAGACTCAACATCTAAGAAAGAAAAATAAACTTCAAACATTATCAATTTAGTAAAAAATCATCAATTTTAAAGATCGAAGTAGCCAATGCTTCACTCTCTCCACTTTGTTCTATGCATTATTCCAAGTGGGTGTTTAATATTTTGCAATGTAGCAATAAAGGAGAAAATTTATCATTATTTCTCTGCATGGTGTTGTTTTATTAAGATAGCATGTTATTGAATAATTGATCTAATAGCTGATTTTTGTATGAATGCAAGTATTCTTGTATATTCCACACCTTGTAAGTTTCTCACAGGTTATAAATATAGGGAAACCTCCCCTAATGATTTTAAAAAAAAGTATAGGATGTTGCACTTACATGAAGTATGTCCACTAGGTCAAAAGCTTTTGTGACCTTCCCTTATGCCATGTTCATTGCCATGATACTCAACCCTCTCTGTAATGTTATCAAATTTCTGGAACAACCTCATACCAGTTAGAAGGCTAATTTGAATCATCAATGATAAAATAATAATAACAATAAATAAAGAGCTTGCCACCAAAATGATCATTAATCAGGAAGAGAAAAAAAGCTAAGACTAAAGTTTAGTACTAGAGGTTGATAAGTTGTTCTCAACTGATATGCCATTTGGAAAACATCACCAAAAAAAGTTAGGGCGAGGTTGGTCAACTGCATCTTTCACAACATCAGTTACAACAGTAGTTACAAGTACTGAGAACAAAAGCCCTGCCATAGATTCAGATCAAGAATTTAAATTTATCAATAGCTATCCTAAATCAGCTGAAATAGAAAACCATTTATACAAAGACATAATGCAAAGCAAATAAGAATGTTACCTAGAATAGCATGGTGTAACTCATTAATATTTCTATGAAAAAAATAGTAGATACAAATTACAATGGATGGTACAACTACTGCAAGTATCTGATAACAGTTAACACCCTTCTTGTCAGACATGGAACTGCAAATATCTACAATAGATGTAAGCGGATTCTTTATTCATCGGCTTAAGAAACAAACAAAAGTAATTATGTTAGGAAATATATCTAGTTTTAATCCACTTCTCCTTTAAAAATTGCTTTGTTGTCATGTACATGAAAAGAAATAAGTCATAGAGTGCCTACAGTAAATATTTGCAACTATTTATGCCTTTGTCTGTCGGGTGATAGGAAATATAAGTTGATTAATAAGAATGATGAGACTACATTTCTTACTACATGTTAGATCTAGTAAAAAAAATGCCAGTTCTTTTAGAAATTATACTTAAACATTGAACATATGCCAAGAAGATTGAGAATACTACATTAACAATCTCCAAAGATGAACATTTCAATAGCATTAGTAATGTTGCTAAAGTTGTATGGGATTTATAATCCAAGTTTAAAATGTCCAAGAATGGAATGCACCTTTCATCAATAAATAACTGAACAACCTTATCATTTGCTGCACTAAGGACACCAATCATAGTACCACTTGATCGATTAGTAGAATAAGCAAGATCCATGAAGGATACTTCACATTGTCTAGAGCTTTGAAGGTTAATGAACCCAACCTGCATCAAACCATATGATATTTGCTTATTTTGGAACCTAAGCATCTAGTTTGTGTATCACAACCATTTAAGAAGATAATTCAATAAAAAATGACTAATTTTCACTCACTAAAGTTGATTGCTACACTAACGACTTCAAATAAGTAACCATTCCTATTCAAAAATAAAATTAGAAGCAAACTGGCTTAAGATTAAAAAAACATACTTGCAAAGGTCAAGCCAAGGCCAAGTAATCTCTGAACATGGAACTCTCTTAGGCCATGACATTGTATATAGTATTGGCAATTGCATGTTTGGCCATCCCAGTTGAGCCAAAACAGAGGAATCCTAGCAGATATAATTGATAAAATCTCTATCAAACATGTATGCCATAAGTAGAAATGAAACATATAGTCCTAAACAAGAGCAATTTGTTATCATACTTGTGTTTCTATCATTGAATGAATTATTGACTGTGGGTGAATTATGATCTCAATATCAACGTAGTCAGCTCCATAAAGATAGTGTGCTTCTATAACCTCAAGACCCTAGAATCACAGGTGCACATTTCAGAAGGAAAACATCTTAACAAAATATTAAAAGAAAACATTCAAATACAATATAAATAAATCAAAACAAAGCAAATATGCTATACCTTATTGAATAGGGTAGTAGAGTCAACTGTAATCTTTTTCCCCATGTTCCAGTTAGGATGCTTAAGAGAATCTACAACTTTCACATCCTTCAGTTTCTCCACTGGCCAATCTCTAATGAGAAAATAACCCAATTAACCATCAGCTATTTTCCTTAGGCCCAAGTCTGTGACAATCACTTCCTGAAAAGTCTTAGGTTCCATTTTTAATCAAAATATGCAACTTATGTCACATATAATGGATTAAGTTTAATCATAGCCCAAACATTAAAAAATAGTAATCTCTAGCTTTTAATATAAAATCACTAGCATATTCACCGAATAGTGAAATCCTAAACCTGTATGGCTTCAAAACATGCAAAACAGATGCTTTTAGAGCTGATAAAAGGAAAATTCAAAATACAATAGAAGGCAATAAACAACCACCTATAAATGCCAAGTTGACCTAGAAATACTAGATAAGCTCTCCATTGTTTAAAAGTGAAAAAGGATATGAAATACCACCAAGATCTTTGCAAACTAACATGATATACAAAGTGAAGTTGGCAGAATTACTAACCAGAAATAACAACATGAATTCAAGGGTTTGCACAATACACAACAAAGAGGAACAAGAGGGAAAAACAAAATAGTAGGTTGGCCATTGTTCTTGAAAATTGTAAATATAATGAAATCATGCCTTATCCCATTAGAAATAAAGAGAATCTAATGTCTACTACATAACAAGACACGGGGAGCACATAGGACCCTTGTTATATCAAACTTTAGAGCACAAAAGATCATATAATCTAAACTTGTAAAGTTGTAAAAGCACTAAAGTTTCAAGGTCCAAGAATTTGGTTTGAGACAAAATTATTGATCATCTATTTATTCAAAAAAAAAAAGATCGTTGAGATTAGACATTCCACTACAATAACCATCAATGATGGCATCTACAAAATTAAAATAAGAAGGGCCATACATGAAAATTTTCATCAATGTTTTATGTTAGCTATCCTTTCGAGAAAGTTAATACCCCATATTAAAATGCTGAATGAAACCATATACTCTAAATTGCATGCATATTAAAAGGTAGTGAATATAATGTGGTAAGCAGTACTATTTACAGCATTGTGAAACATCCAGATCATATAACCATCCATGTGGATAATCAGCTATATAAATTTGTAGATGGAAAATATGTTACATGTAACATTGACAAATGTTGAAATTACTACAAGACCTAAACCTTGAATATCTATTTCTACCAACACAGTTACATGCAATTACATCTGGCTTCTGAGTCCCCAGTAGTTGCCACAATGAAAAAGGCTATATTTTCCTCTAGGATATAATAGAGATACATAGGTTTACTTCCTAATTTTTCGCATCACTTGAATTCAAACAGATGGGAAAATAATGTCATGACAGATAACTAGATAGCAATAGACATTTTAAAAATTAACTTGGCATAATCCAAAAACACAATCATATTTTAATCGATAAAGTAAATAATCTATGTACTTATTCTTGAGTGTGTTGAAAGAAGAATATGGTACACATAAACTTGCTGAGCAAAGTAAATTTTTACACACCTAAATGCTCCCCCAGAAGCTGTTAGAATGATACGTCATAGAGTACCCTTTGGAAATCCTTGAATGCACTGCACACATACATGTATTATCTTTAAGATCTTAAAATATGCCTGCAAAACTACATGGGTGGGTGTATTTCATAAGAAAATGTGCATCTCACATTGCTACAATATTCTTAAGTTCTTAACTATTATAATTGTCATTTAAATTAGAGAAATTATTGAATCAAAGAAGGTAAGGTCAATTAAGTTCTTAACAAGAATTTTTTTCAGATGTTATAGTTGGATATGCTCTGGTAGACATATATGCAAGATGTAGAATCGTAGAATTTAAAACACCTGAATTGTTTGACAGAATGCCTCAAAGAGATGTCATCTCATGAATGAAATGATTGATTGCAAATGTGCAAAAAATGGATTTTGCAAGGAACCTCTCAAAATATTTGAATTAATGAAGTACTGGAACACATCTAACATTGTAAGCTTTGTTTGGGTTCTAGATGCAATCATGCATGTTTAGTGGATTAGGGCTGCACATACTTCACACGTCAATAACCCTTATTGCATTACAATTTACATATATAGTTGATCATTAGGTGTGCATGGTTGACCTTCATGCCTATGTTGGCTATATTGAGGATACCCTAAACATTATTACTAAGATGCTAGTTAAATTTGTGGTACATGTGGATCATATATGAATATAGGCTGAGTATTTCCAGCAACACTGCTTTTTTAGTTGGATCCTAAAAATGTTGCAACTTATGTTCTCTAAAACATTTGTATCAAAAATATAAAAAAACTATTATATTTTTAACACTCAAGTCATCATTTTGATGAGTATAAATTTTAGAACTATTGTATTTTTAACACTCACATCAATGCAAGTCATTCCTTCTAAATACATAATCATATAAAGAAGGTTGTCATGGAACTTGAGCACTTGACAGCCATGAATGTTTACCAATGTAATGCATCTATAAGGTTGAACATGCAAAAACATAAATTAGTACATCAAATGTAAAACAATAATTATTTTCACAAACTCGTGTTGAGAAAATGTTTCAAATGTATATGATGAGTACATATAAATGTAACCATATACAAAAATCATGAATAGAAAGATAAACATGTAGGGATTGGAACAGTCATCCACTAATTGTAATAATCTTACAATATATAATGTGGGTTGCATGCAAAACATGAAAGTAGCCCAAGTCATGTTTCTAATAACAATTAAAGAGTTTTGCTCTATGATTAAGGTACAACTAGATTGAGGAATTTCTAGACCAAGAAGAGGAGTTGCCCGTAATGGTAGAGGCCACATAATGAAATAAACACCATGATGAGAGTACAATCACATCAAGGAACTTCTAGAAGTCAATTTATATCCAAGTCTAAACCAAGAAGAGGAGTTGGTGGTGATGAAAGAAGCAACAATAGTCTTAAAGAACTACAACTACATGTACCCCTCTTTCCATCTCCAAAATAAGGAAAGAAAAATAGAAACAACCAATGGAGGAAAAACATAAAGCAAGAATGTTATTATTGATGATGAGGATGAACTAGATCTTAAATTTGTAGCATGCCACAATAAACAACAATTTCTTTGATTTATGGTTTTGATTTCAAGATTTATTTTCTTAATATGGCCTTTTCACAAATTTGTTTTAGGCTTTTAGCCATGATTCTTAAATCATATTTTCATGCCACCTATTTCTATATACTATGTCAGATATTTTAAATACATATATTTATTAAATGTTGCAAGGTATTAACCCACAGGAATGACAATAACCATATTCAAGTTTTATTAATGTTACAAAAAAAAGTTAAACTAAGCAAGCTAAATACTAATAGTGCCCGATATGTTTTTTATGTTGTATATCCTTGCTCAAAGACCCAATTTGAATTGGCTAAGGGAATATTATATGGTTCCTTGAGATTCCTTACATTGGAGTAATATAAAATATTTAATCAAATATGAAAGGTTGTTATCTTCTTGGTAGTGTAAAACCTACTTTTCAAATCGAATTTGCAAGCATATGGTCAACATATATTCCACTTATCTTTTTGTAAACTATATAATTCCTCTTGCAGGCCCACAAAAATATTCATGTGCCACTCTGGATGAGTTACTTTTTTATAAACAAAATTTTTTTAAGCATATGTTCATGGTATATTCCACTTTAATTTTTTCTAATAATATGATTCCTCTTAAAAGAGCAATAAAATTCAAGTGCTACTATGCAAAATTAATTGTTTATAAATCAAAGTTGTTTGTCCACCTCATAAAAAGACACTATTACAGCCTTCACACTCCATAGCTCCCATTGCAGAATGCTTCTTAGCATAAAAATGCTTATAATTCTTTCCTAGATGATGTAATTTACAAGATTGAATTCATATGAAGAAAACAAGAGCTCATTGGCATATCATAATACACTGTTTAGAAAAATCTATTTCTTTTCATATAAAATCATAAAAGTCTCAACACAAATGGGCTTTAAGATAATGCTTAAGCCTAAAATACATCCACCATCTAAGATCCTAGAGATCTACAACATAGTGTACAACCTACAAAGAAGACCTGTGCTAAAAATTTCAACTAGTTGTCATGACTCCCTATCAATCTTGTACCTCCAACATCTCAAACAATGTCCTAAGACAGGATAAATTTCAAAACTAGGAAATGACCAAATCCAAAAAAAACATTTAACTCCAATGTGTCAAGTAAACCTACAAAAATAACACCATCCATAGCAAAAATAAAACACTTAACCAATTCAAAACCAGCACTAGAGGAGCTCTTATGTCACTAACTTGCTATACCCTAAAATCAATACTTGTATAAGATAACATTGAAGCAAGCAATAAAAATAAGATAGCTAGTTCTTACCATTTTGTTTGTCTGTTTTGTCTGTTCACACCAACATGAACTGCTTGTTTTGACCACTCAAATTGATCCCATTCATTGTCCTCCCATCATAGTGGAATAGAACAATTGTAAATTTTTCTAAAAACTAGACATTGAGGGGAAATAAAGAGTTTTAAAAAAGGAGCTTAGATTTTGATTATAGAAAGAAAAGAATAGTATAGATATAAAATGAAGTTACTCAAAGATGATAACATTGTACAATTAAAAAAGGAAACTTTGTTATTAAACTAAATGTTTAGCAATATAAATACATACCTTAGATATAGCTTCATTAACGATGTCCTTATGAGAAAAGCCAACAGTGAAAACTGCAAGATATTTTTGTTTAAATGATAAATCATGCACATTTCAATTGATAGTCAAATGAAAGTTTGTTGTAAAATAAGGACAACCATCATTAGGTAAAAGATTACACATCCAAGAAAAAATTCAAAGGATAAGGGGAAAAAAATTATTAAGTGTATACAACATCAATCGAAAAAGAAAATAAAAAACCTAATTATGCAGTTCCTTTTTAGCTAAAACTACTACAACAGTGATTGATGGAAAAAGAAAGTAACAAACCTCACTGGGCTTACCCCACAGCCTGCGGAGATAAAAATTTGACTCAGCAACAACAATGCTAGGAGCCAATCTCTTTGCACCATGAGGATTTGTTGGTACATATATCTGTGGTATGCAACAAACATTCTTTCAAATTAAAATATCATATTTTTCCATTATTGATGCTCATGCCTAAAGAAAAATTGCATCCATATGCATCAAAACAATAATCACAAAGAGACATTGGGTACAGTCATTGAGAAGTAATTTTTAAATAAGATAAAGAAGCATATGAGTAAGGGCACCACTATATACATTTATATACATTCACCAAGAAATGTTGATATGGGAGTAGAATTAGGTCCCAATTCTCCATCCCTGAACCCAAGTTTCCTAGTGACTCAGATACAAACTACATATAAGAAAGGAAGGCCTGTTACTACAATGTTTAATGATAATCAACATATCACATATTGATACTGGTAATTGGGATAAGCATATCTTATAAGTCTGGCTACAAAGTAAACTAGGATAATATTTTATTAGTATTTCCTCTCTTAAGATATAAACAAGCTTATGTTGATCCAAATTGAGGAATTCCATGAAAATTGGAATTTCAAAAAATAAAGGTTATCATCCTGCACAAGAGAGTACAAACTCTCTCTATAAATTTGTAACATTCTACAAGCTACAAAAGACTAGGATAAAAATTTATAAGTATTTCCTCAGTCAAAAGTCAACATACAAAAGACTTGATGCTAAGTCTAGTGGTAATTTTAAGGAGGCCTGCATATTTCAAAGTACAGAATCTTTAACAATGTTAACTTATTAAATTAGATAAGAGGAGTATTAATTTAAAATATTTTTTCCTTAAGATTTGGAAGTTTTATATACCATTTGGTTGATTAGTGATTACCATTGAAAAATTATTGTTCTTAATAAATATGCACAAATTTTTAGTTTTAGATCTCAAGGAAACATATTAAAAATAGCTCATTGGAAAATATTAGCCCCTAAAATTTTCCTTGGCTAAGCCAAATGTAGGAATTTCAAGCTAATTGGATTTTTGGAAGATAAGGGTTAACACCTTGCACAAGAAAGTAGGTGTGAACGCCATTTAACAACCTACAACATCTTTAAAAAAAGGTCTTGTGTGCTTTTATCAGTCCCCTTGCCTTGTGACTCACCAATGTACAACTTCAGAATTTCATAGCCTGGAAACAAAGAATTTTTGAAGAAATATGTTTAAAACAAAGCTTTCATTGATCTAGTTTCTTTATTCAATCACCCACACCTCAAAAATGGTGTACAAAGCCTTTATAAAGGCATTCAAACTGATGTGCAATTTTCTAATTTCTGATTTAATTGCAATTTTCATGCCTGAGAGAAAAAAATCAGTAATCCAATTAGGATTAGATCATCAACCAATCTGAGCCACAATTACTCCAAAAAAAATTCAGATAATTGCAAATGGAAGATAGTGATTTAATATCTCTAGGGTCTCACTATAAAACAATATGAATGGACATTCAATATTTCTGTACAGATTACTAAAAGTTGATAAACTAGCATAAGCCTATTTACATCTTGTTTACCAGCTTGCATTTACCTATATCAGATTTTTAGAAACCATATAGGCTATCAACTACCATGTTTTGTAGGATCAATATGTAGATATATTTGTTCTTGGTTGTAAACTTGGATCATGAGAACTATTATTAATAGCTAAAAATGTAAAAAGAACGCTAACGCGTGTTCCAGTCTATATGCTAATTAAATTCAATCTCCTTGATTACTTATGATATAGAAAATATATTTCACCAAAAGATCTGGCATCTACACATCTTATTGGATTTCAGCTGACTTTCTTCCCATCCTCATACCTCACATAAAAGGTTACCATATGATATAATATTTAGATGTGGCATGTACGATTAAATATACAAAAAAATGTAAATAATAACAAGGGCCCACTTGTTTTTGACTACACACAATATATAAAACTTGCAATAACTACTGATTTTTCAATCAGCTTATAACTCTTGGACTGCATGACCATTCACCTACCTCATGACTATTCAACTTTTGTATATGACCTGTTGAATTTCCTAGTTAATCTTCGACTTTTATACCAAAACATCACTCACCAAGACTCGGTTTCAAGTAAATCAAATATCAAGAAGTAATCAATAGGATAATAAATAATTGGTAGCTATCTTTTCTCTCTCCATCAAGAATTATTTCATATTGTTAGCATACCATGCATCATCATGACACAATGTTTGTTGGAATTCATAAATGACAATCTTACAACCTCCACCCCTAACTTGTGGCTTGTATCAGGTCCCCTTTACATCAAGTTGCTAAACTCATGAATGAGAATTCTTATAGTGAGCTGATCCATCATATCCATAGCTTTGACCAAATTTAGTCATTACCTGGACCCATGCATGCATCTAAAACTTCCCAACATGTTGTGCTCTAGGCCTTGGCAACCTTGCACAAAAATGGATTCATATTATACATGGAAACTATGTTTTAGATAGAAAAAGATTATCCTAATCAAAAATATTTCTCCTCCAGATACAGACCTTCATGTTCACAATAGCAAGGCCTATAGATATAGACCTACCAACCAAGAAAGACTTGTAAAGCCTCAGAAATGCAGAACTCGTGCATTTGCAATAAAACAACTACCAGTACTAGATGTACAATATTCAATGTCCAAGAGCAACTACTTACTACAAATAACTCAAGTTTCATGAAGAGAGTGTAGTCTCTTCTTTTTTTAGAACATAAGAACATCATAATCAAATTTCACTGATACTGAACTAAATCATGATTGGATATTGGAATAAATTATATTAAGAACAAAAATGAATAATTGTTATAATCTACGATTATGAAAATCACAACATCTTGAGGTACACATCTTAATTTCTACAAATTACACTAGATCCCAAGTGGAAACTATAACATGAATTTGATGATATATAAGCTTCAAAATGTTAGATTATACCTATACGTGCACATGTTATAATTACATATTTGTAACCCAAACATTCCCCATGACCTACTAGAATAAATGTTATTGGTATGGAGAAATGATAGGAGAAAAATACTAATGAATAAATCATAAAGGTCTGAAAGATACACACCCAGAAATTTTGGATTTGAAACCCATTTTTGCACTCACTTGATGCACCACTGCCCTGTCATGATTGCTCAAATTGCTTTCAAATGTAAGCACTGCAAAATAGTAATATTTAAGTTAGTATATGCATAAGCACATAAGATTTCCCTCATGCAAAAAAGTTCCTTCAATTAGAAATGCATGTCTGAAACAAATTATAATTACAAGCAGACCAGAGATGTCAAAAAATGGCTAAGCAATCATTATATTTAAAATCCAAATTGCCTTTCTTTATTTTGATCCCACAGCAGTCTCAATGCAAAGAATGCTTCAGTGTCCTCAATTTTAATGACACTTACGTACATGAAGATATCACAACAACATAAATCTGATATTCTCCATCAATTTGTTATCAGCATAAAAATAAAAATAAAAGTAGTGATTTGGTTATATTCAAATATCTCATTTGTTAACATACATGCACCACCACCATTAAGAGTCAGAAAGATATCTCAATCTGTCAATCCTTACTAACGATAGAGGGTTGTACAAAGGAAGTTATACAATCAAAATGTTCATTCCAGACAACCATGCAGATAAGAAGGCATCAAAAATACAGAAAAAGAAAAGAACAAATCAGATTAAAGACTCATAATTTTAGACATTCCACAAACTGCAAAAAAAAAAAAATTAACATATTAACATTTAAATTCCATTCATTTCAAAATATTAATAAGCATATAAAAACAAGGAGAAAGATCTTCACAGTGAAATCTAGTCAATTCATTAGTCTTAAATGTTACAACAATGTGACAGTTAATAAAAGCTTTGATATTTAGCCAGAATCCATCAAACTTCAAAAACACATCTTGGACACCAATGGAAACTAGTATGCAGAGTCAGATCAAGATCTATATGTAACAAGGGCATTGAAAAACACAAACACTCTAGGGTGAGATTCCATTTATTGACTTGCACACTTCATGGAACCAGTGAAAACCCCCAATTTACTTCAATCATCACTGAAAATTACTTGACAGAGCAAGCTAAGCGAAGAGAAACAAAACCTAAGGGACGGAGCTAAGCTAAGGGACTTTCTTGTCATATGTTGTAGTTACAAGTGCCATGCTAGACATACATGAAAATGTGGAAGCATAGACAAGGAAAGCGAACTGTTTCCAAAAATGCCTCAAAGAAATGTGATATCATGGAATGTCATGATTAAAGGATATGTCCAAAATGGGTTTTTCTGAAAAGTCCATAGAAAAATTTAAGCAAATGAAACGAGTGGGTGTAAAGCCCAAATCCTCAACCTTTAATCTATTCACAGTAAATGAAATTTGCTTAAACCCTAATAATTACACACATAAACTATTGCTTCAATCTATTCATAGTAAACGAAATTTAAAAATATCAGGGTTTAAGGACTTAGATGGTTGCAGCTTGCCAAATTAGAGAAGTGAAAGGTCAATACTAGAGAGGAAGAGTTTGGGGAAGCAAAGCCATTGCCAGTGTCCCACCCGCCTTTGCAAGCATCCTCCCTACGTGAAAATGGGAGCTTTGAAGGGAGCTTTGGAACAGGGTATGGACATCCGTAAAAGTAATGTGTGTTAGTAGATGTTGTTGTATACTAAACTGTGTAGGGTAAAAGATGTCGTAATGTCAAAACCTAAATGTGCACATTATTAGGAACTTGGCAGTAATTTTCATTTTAATAAACATACTCTAAAACTATCGCTTTAAACCTTATTTTCAGGTTGCAGCTCGCCAAATTGGAGAAGTGAAAGGTCAATACTAGCTAGGAAGAGTTTGGAGGAGCGGGAACCAATAGTGGCAGGAAAACTAGCAGAAAATTGTGAAAAGCAACAAAAAAAAAAAATGGCAAAAAATTATGAACATTTAAGATTTGTTTAATCATAAAAAATTAATATAATATATATAATATAAAATATAATTAATATAGTATATATATTTAATATAATAGTAATAAGATTAAATTATATATAATATAATTATATTTATTATTAATTTAATAGTATATATAGGTTATGTTATTATTATATATTGTATTTTATAATAAAAAATATTAAATATAAATATAAAATTATTATAATTAATAATTAATATATTCTTATATAGAACAAATTAAATTAATATATGTACTTGATAGTTTAATTGATCTTTGGAGAGATTAGGAAAAAGAAAAAGCAGATTTGAGGTGTGTTCACCAAGCAGAAAGAGGAATAGTACTAACACTGCACCTAAAGGAGGTTCAAGGATTAAGCATATAACAGAAAATTATATGTATGTTAATATGTTATATATGTTTGTGCATGGATGTGCTAAAATTCTAGTTGTTTCAGGTCGCTTAAAAAATTAATAACAAGTGCTAAATAATGGAATCAAATAAATTTAGACAAATCTAGATTAGGGATCCCTAACATACTTCATGCTCTTGGGCTTAGGTGTGGTGAAGTTAGGGCTCCCTAAAATGCTTCCTCTTTGACCTCATCATGCTAGAATATGAGAATAGCACTATTGATTCTTGATTCCTTAAATGATCCATTCAAATGGATTGAAATAATTGATAATATATGTATTATTTAAATGAAGTGTCTACAAGATAGCCCTCAAAATACAATTGGATTGTTTGAATCATATTTTATTAGTGAAATTGACCAAAATTGCTCTATGATACATTTGGCATGCTAACACAACAAGAAAATCAACCTAGCTTCAAATCATAGTTAAAAACCTCAATAATTCATTAACATAATGAGTAATAAAAGTTAAAGAATGTAAATGTTATTTTTTGAGAAAATATGTGAAGGCCTTAAGACTCCACTGAGAGGCAATGCCTTCCACACAATAGGTATTTTTGGTGCACCAAACAACTTAGGTGGCCAAATGGCCCGCTTAGGTAGGGGTCCCATGAGGGGGGCTTAAGCTCTATGAATTATGATCAAATTCGAAAGAAAAAGGAATAAAGGAGTAATGCCATTTATTTATTCGTTAATTTAGTCATTTTTATTTGTCTGATATTAGTCATGTATTTAGTCATTTTTATTTGTTTGATATTAGTCATTTATTTAGTCATGTAGTTGTGATTTTACCCAATGACCAAATTAGTCACTTATAAATGACCAAATTAGTCACTTATTTTCTAAATACTACTAGTGTTAGTCATGTGACTAAAATTTTTAGTCGCGTAGTCATTTATTTGCCAAATCCTACTAGTGTTAATACTAAAAATGCTTTCCAGTGAAATGAAGCCTCTCCAATGCATAAATGAATCAGTATGGGTGTGTAACCAAATGAACACTCCAAAGTAAACACAAACAAAAGGAATGACAATGACCAGAATATGCGAGAATTTGGAGCATTGAATGAACCTTGATCTCCAAATTACGTGCTTGTCTATAGAAGTAACCATGGAGGGACACACAAGGCAAGTTGCTCAATGGAGGTAACGAAGGAGGCAGTGAGCGATTAATGCTCTAAATTGGTCATTTAGGGTGGCGAGGTTGTTAGAAGCCACACGTTTGTTTGATCCAATGCACGCAAATTTGTGTGTTGATTAAGGAGGCAAATGTGCTCCACTTTCAGGCGAATGGAAAAATGGGCTTGTTTTGAACACCTTATATGAATTGATGCGTGACAAGTGGTGGGGTGCTCACAATTTTTTTAAAAATGAAATTGGTAGATGTACAAGTGGCAGGGTGATGTGGTGGGAAAATTTATGTGGTTAATATCAAGATATTATAGTCCCCAACAACAAAAGTAAACAACTAGTAATTGAACTATATCTTGTAGTTTGAAATATACATAAAAAAAGTAGCCAATAATTCATAGAGTTGTAGGGATGCTCCCTCCCAACCTCAATCTCCTGCTTTTGCATTTTAAGTTGTCATTACATGATTTGCATTTGTATTTGTAAATTGAGTACAACTTACATGCAATGGTGTGGAACAACTGTTTCCAATAGAAAGTGGAGTGCAATCTACATTTGGGTTGAGACTAGAACTAACATCAATAGCAACAAACAAAGGGATGCATATGTTCAATATTTCCCAAAACAAGGCATTGTTGTTCGCTAACGGGTTTGTAGGACTGCTTATATGTCTTTCTCGCTGCAATGACTTATGGGCCCACTTGATTTTTTTTCCTTCCTATCTTGTTTCTTTTGAACCCTCTATTGCTCCCTCTTTTGCTCTCTTTCCTTCCTATCTTGTTTCTTTTGAACTATCTCTTGCTCCCTCTTATGCTCTCTTTCCTTCCTATCTTGTTTATTTTTAGCTCTCTCATCCTCCCTCTTCTGCTCTCTTTCCTTACTCAAATCTGCATAGTAATTTAGCATTTGTGGTAACGAGAAATGTGCTAGGTGGAGATGGAAATGAATAAATTCCTTGGTCTTCTTCCCACTACAAGAAAATGCCCAATTTATTAGCTCCATCTTCCAACCAAGATGGTTGGGTAGGGGCTGAGGGAAGACTTAAACTGTCATTACCCACATTCATAGCTCCCTCTACCAACCAAGATGGTTGGCTAGGGGCTAAGGGAAGATTTAGAATTCTATTACCCATATTCATAGATCCATCTACCAACCAAGATAGTGGGCTAGGGGCCAAGGGAAGACTTAGGTTGTCATTAAGTTCCTCATGTTGACTGTCCACCATGTCATTAGATTGTTGATTTACTATTTCATTCATTTTCAATTCCCATTGTCATGATGTTGTTGTCCACCTACCTGATGGAGCACTAATTACCGCAACTATCTCGGCTTGTACATTTTGTTCTTTTTTAGGGGGGAATGTAACCCCTCTTTTACTTGCATGCCACCTTGTCGTGGCTCTCTTCTTCATTGGCGTGGACCTCATATCAACTTTATATTACACCTACACACATTAGGAAACATGTTTCAAACAATGATAAGAACCATCAATGAACACCCTTAAAGGCAGAGTGATGCATGAACATTTTATTTTTCTTTATTGTGTTTGTTGATAGTTTATAATAGTTAATTTGGTAAAATTTGAGTTTTATGTAATCATACTACTTTGTTTGAATTGCACAAGTTTAGAACCTTTTGGATTGAAGTGAAAGGAGTTGATCTTATGTCCTTCATCGAATTGGAATTAACAATGTAAATAACTAAAATTTATTGACATTCATCAACAATTACTAAGTATGAAACCCCATGATATTGAGTTACAAGTTTGTGTGAGAAACATTTACACAACATAGAACATATTAGCATTCCCAGGCATATAGAATATATATGAAGAAGTTGAAAATTGAACCGAAAAGCCGATGTTTTTTTATTCAAGGGGTAAACGCTTTGACCAGAGCTATGAACCGAAATACAACCATTCAACAATACTGCCCCAATGGGGTTTGAACCTTGGTGGCAAGAACAACAATGCCACCATTAAACCAACACACCATGCTAATAATATCAGCTAACCTAAAGCACATGTTATGCGCTTAGAGTATATTGAGTGAAATAATCACATTGTTATTAAGTAGATATGCATTGACATTCATAAACAGTATAAGTCAAAACCCTAGATAATGAGTTAGAAAGAATAGGGTGTAACAATCACATTGTCATGAACACAAATGACCTAGTCTTGTGCACTTAGAGCAGATAAGGTGTAACAATCATATTGTAAGGAACAAAAATGCATTGACATCCATAAATAGTATAAGTTCAAACCCCACATAAAGAGTTAGGAATAATAGGGTGAAACAATCACATTGTAATGACAAAAAATGACTTGGTCTTGTGCACTTAGAGTAGATAGGGTGTAACAATCACATTGTAAGGAACTAAAATGCATTGACATCCATAAGTAGTGTAAGTTGAAAACCTAGATATTGAGCCATTAGGTAGTGGGTGAGAAACAGTTACAATGCATAGAATTGATTTGTATACCTAGGCATATAAAACATAAAAAATACCCAGGAATTGAACTGAAATGACTTGAAATTCATCAATAGTGTAAGTTGAAACCCTAGATATCGAGTTATAGGCTTGTGGGTGACAAATAGTTATGGTGCATATATCCGATCTATATTGGTAGGCATATAAAGCATAAGAAAACCCCAATAAATGAGCTCAAATGACTTGACATTCATAAATAGTGTAAGTTGAAACTTGAGATATTGAGTTATAGGTTTGTGGGTCACAAAAATTTATAGTGCATAGAATTGATCTATATGAACATAAAAGAACCCACAAATTGAATTGAATTGACTTGACATTCATAAATAGTGTAAGTTGAAACCCTAGATATTGAGTTATAGGTTATTGTGAGAAAAAATTACATCGCATGCAACATATTGTTGTTCCAACATAAGAATTTAAATGAAAAACCCAAGGTATTTATAGTATCGTGAAAAACATTTGCATAGCATTGAACAAATTGGCATTCATAAGCATAAACAATTAGTTTGTGTAGAATACATGTATCTTGATAGCGTGTTGCTGCTGCTGCTTCTCCTCTTTGTTAGTCTGCCTCTAGGAAAATGTAGCATTGAATATGAAAGTGAGACGTGGTAAATGGAAATTGGCAAAAATTGAGTAATACATTTTTGAATTTGAAAATCTCTTTATATGTTCAATGTTAGTTTGGTATAGAGTCTTTAATTTCTATCCTCCTTTATCAAATTTGAAAATTTGTTTCGAAGTCTTCAATTGTATAGTTTATATGTATTTATGGTGTGTAGTGTTTGTTTGCTACTCAAGCAATTTTGGTGGCTTTAACACCATTGTTTTGGTGGTTGCAGGTGGAAAAAGAGGAGAAAGCACCAGTTGCCGTGCGCAGGGATTTGACCAATGGGACACATCTGAATGATTGATTTTCCTTTCAGTGTTGTATTGCTGGAAAAGTGGGATAGGGGGTGGGTTTGATTGGATTTGGTGATGTGACAGTCTTGGCTCTTAGTTGTTCTCATCGACATGGATCTATTAAAATATTGGCGGTGATGTAATGCAAGTGGTGATATTATAGGGGAGCGTGGGTTATACTAATTTTATATTTTGGCTACATTTTTTAAAGCTACGACCAGTAACAAGCAATATGGCTTGTATGTTTGTGGTGTCAGAGGTGCCTTGACTATTCTCTAACATGTAAGTCTGTGAATAACTATTTGTGTTTGGGACAAATATAAACCAATTATAACACAATTTTGATGGTACAATGATTCGAGTACTCTTTTTGACTTTGTGAATGAAAATTGTTCTACCATTGGATATTAACACACTCTAGTGTGGGGCCCACGTGGGACTACTTCCATCCCCAATATAGGCCCATGTGTTACTACCCATGTTAACACTATAAAAATAAGATTCTCAACATATTGAGCCATTTGAGGACTTGAGTGAAGACATCTCCTTAAGGAAAGTTAAGGATGTGGATTAGACCTTTCCATGTAAATAACTTACGAACCTTAAAGAATAAAATGTATAAAAACAAAATATCTTATATAAAATTAAGAAAATTAGCAAGCAATAATATCTATATAAATAAATCAACAAATAAAATCCCAGGGAGGCAATATAAGGTTGGATAAGGTAGGATGAAACAAGATAGCATGTATGAAAAGTAAAACTCTATAGAAGGTATAACAATGAAGGACAACCAAAGGATCATCCATATCGTAATAAGAGCTAAAAATAAAACACATAAACAAATAGGGTAAATTTGAAATTCTAACATTAGAATCCTAGGTCATGTAGGAATGTTACATTCACTAATTTATAAATTGAAAAATAAATTCTTTGAACATAATTTAACTTAAGGCAAATAATTAAACAATAACAAAGCTTAGGATTTAGAGTTGGGACTAGAATAATAAATGTAAATTAAATTTACAAAATTTAGA
>VDFB02119783.1:0-62205 GCA_007258455.2 Sequoia sempervirens | reverse complement strand
AAATCTAGTATATGTATATATAATAATATAAATCAAAATATCTATATAAAACAATATAAATCCAAATATATATATATATATATATATATATATATACTGAATAAAAGTACAAAGGTGAATACCAGAATAAAGGGCAAATACAGAGAATAAATAGATCCAACCACACTAAAATAAATCCATATCTAAAACCTCAAGATAAATTTATTTTCAATAAAAATATCATTTTCCTAAAATTTTATTTTTGTTGAGTTGGAGATTTCAGATGATCGGGTTTTCTATTGTTTTTGACAAATTTGAGAGACAGTACAATTATTATATTTTTCTTGATTTCAAGTCTAAGATCTTTCACTAATTTTCAATTCAAATAGCAGTTTATTTTCCTATAAACCATATTTACTAAATTTTGTTTTGTTTTCTCTGAAGCACAAAGATGAAGGAAAAATACTAGAAAGAAAGTATAAGAAGAACTTGGTGTCCAACGCTTATTCGAAAGTCTGAAGATGCCTGGTTGATTCTGATGCCCTCGAGGTGTTCCTTGATCGTGCCTCCGAATCTCCTCCACAGAACTTCACCTTCAAACTTGAATCCTATTTCGTTGTTCAGAAGACTCTCCAGAACATACACCAAAAATAGATTGACAATCTCTCCCTAAAATTCTTCTCCAAATACAACAGAAGATTTCAATACCCTTTCTAAACTTTCAGAATACACAACCAAACTCATGCACAACTTCTCCGTAACTAAAATCTCCGTGGTGTCTCGTGGAACTCTCCAAAACTATAATTAAATAAACATATATTCCTATTCCTTCCAAACTCCAAAATCCCCCCATTTAAAAAGGAAAATCAATTCTTTAAAAATGTTTTTCCCAAACCTCTTAATTTCTATTGGCTCACACCGTTTTTGCCTTTATTCTTTTATTGCTTTAATTTCTGTTTTGCAATTTTCTTGCACCTCACATTACATCTTTATTTTAAATAAATTATTCACATAATTATCCACCACCAATTTAATTGATTAAAATAATTAAGTCATATTTAATATTTAATTATTAAATAATTGCAATATATGATTTTCAAAAATAATTAAATCATCTAAATATTAAATTACAATTTAATCCAGCATTAAAATAAATAATCTATTTCAATCATTAAGATAAATCATAATTATCAATGCCCACATAAAATAAGACAAAACACAAACACAACAGACAAAGACGACAATTACACAACATCGACTATACCAACAAATGAGACAACCTGACATCATGGAATGGGAGGACTTCATCATCACCTCTGTATCAACATTTATCCGTTGGGTTATTTGGTGCTCGCCCTGTCCTGCCGAAGCAGGTGGAATCGAGACTTATACCTGCAATCCTGCATACAAACGAAGTTGTGTACATGTGCATATATACATATATATCAAAGCATTAAATCAAGATACTGCATTGTGAGAAGGAATCGCAACATAACAGGGCACTCGCGAACGAGTGATGCTATATTGTCCTTCGTCACACCTATTCTAACAATTATAACATAATCAATGAATTACATTTCTAACTAATAATCATCTCATAACATATTAAATTAAAACACTGCATCATATCATAATTCAGAAAATCAACTGATATAATCAACCATAATGTCATATAAAGTAATCATGTCCAAAATGAAATAACATCATCAACTAACGTCTAGCAAGCCAAATCAAACAATCATAGTATCATCACAGTATCCAAGCAAAGCACAGAAAATAATAAGTCTAAACAGTATGAGGGGTATTACAATAGTGTGAAATTTTCTCAAGAAAGGTACTTAAGCCACCACCACATCCTCTTCAATGACTAGATGGAGATCACATGTAGTCATAATACCAAAGTGGTAAAATCTCCCTGGTAAGCCTTAATATCCTTAGTTTTAGTACCTGAATATCTAGTAGAGAGGAAAAAAAGTGGGAAAAAATATCAGTATTCATTAGATATTTGTCCTCATATTCTTCAAAGTATTTTTCTAGCACCCACTTAATTGCAATTATGGCTAAGGTGTGCTTATTCTTCATCATTCATATCAAATTCCTATTTGAAACCTCTATTAAGAAAGCTACCTGAGCTGTATTACTAGCCAACCAATTGGGAGTATCCATTATCTCTACCAATGAACTGAATTACCAAGTATAAATTATGCTGTTATCCTTAGGTCTATTTATAGAGGTAGCTGAGAGTACAATGCATGTGATAAGCATGATGATGATCGGGTTGCAAACTCAAAAATCCCACCAAGTTGTGCTTGCTCTGTGAGAAGTAAGATGGCATAATTACTCAGCTAAAACGTGTATCATGTGCTAGTGGTAATCCACATAGTCAAGTGCCAAGTGTCTATCTATGGATGCAATTTAGTCTGCAAGTATTAAATCAAAATCCTTTAGTGTGATCATTATGCCTTTTTCTTAATCAATCTCATAAAGTTATTAAGCGTAAAAGCATGCGAAAGGATTTGTATGCCTTTAATTTCTAGATCAAATTCTCAAGGGGTGGTGTCATAGGACATGATGGCTAATCATCATTATGAATTAATTTCTTTTTCAAAGGGTAGGAATTGAATTCACATGAATGGATGAGTTGGTGGTACATGCCAAATTTATTGTTAAAATCATCTATTGTTTCCAACTCCAGTTTTAGATAAAGGTAATGTTGCATATAAAAGAAGAGCATTGTGAAGAGGGTTGATTATACAGTTCACTAAGATGGCACAAAATCTTGAGATGGTAGCACAAGAAGAAACAATTAGAAGCTTATCATATGCCATCATGGTGGCACCAATGGCCCATGCTTTTGGTGATATCTCTTATGCCTTGGCGGGGATGCTAGAAAAGCCAATGTGGCCTCACACAATGGTAATATAGAAAACTACTCATAGAAACAAAGTCTAGATAGTAGAAGATTTGGAAAATGTATATGACCCTAAGCTCAAAACCAACCCTAAGACTCTTAGGGAAGTAGCATGTGAAAGAATGAAATAGGATGAGACTAAAGATAAAGAGTCTTTGGGGTACAAGCTATGGTTTTTTGGTATTTTGTAGTGTATGGTTCCCTTAGTGCACCACTACCTAAAGTTGGTTCATGAATGCACCCAAAATTTCAATGTGGACATAGGAATCATATAAGGCCAAAACCTGAGACTAATAATTAGTGTTGATGCTATTTGATATATTCTATGTATCCCTACAAGGCATCTTTCAAAAGCACTTGAGAGATTCTCCATGAGAAAATTGGAAAGTTTCTAGAAGACTAGAACCTAGTCCCAAATTTTTTACAATTATGAAGCAAAAAGGCCCAAGGGAGAGAATCATGCACCTTAATTTCTAATTGGGAACAATAGTTTCAATTTAGACATACAAGATGTCTTCTCGATGTTGGTTTTTTTATCGCCTGAAGAACAACAATATGGTGTAGGAGTTTCACATGGGTATGGGTTTCCAATTAAGAAAAAAAATACCCTATTCTAGTATGACTTCATGGAGGCCATTGTTCAAGAGATGTTGCACTAGTTAAAAGAGTACACAGTATAAATTCAAGTTTTCTCTCTTTTCTCGCTCATATGTTCTTACATCAAAACCCTAATTTCTTTAAGGAGCATATGGATTTTTCCATTTTCAATGAAAATGGGGTGAGGAAGCCAGTTTTTGAGTGGACCCATCTCCTTTCTATGACTCATGATTATTATGCATTTTATTACTCATTTTTGACTCCAATATGTCAATATTTTGATAAAGAGGGTCTCATTGGCTTTTTCCATTTCTCCATTGAGTAGGTAAGATGGAAGAAATTTTTTGTCCCTTCTTGTGACTGGTTCCTTAGATAGGATTTCTCATTTGTCAAGATGCATGGTTTTACTAAGGAACCATTCCATCTCCTCGTCTGTGCAAAAAACAAGGTGTTGGCCCTTGAAGTATTTAGGCAACTTACCATTATAGACCACAAACATTGTTTGGGAAAGCATTTGAAAAGCTTTTTCCAATGCCCTTTAAGGCCTAGTTTAGTAATAATGGAGAAGCAGATAGAAGTTCTACTATCTAAAAAGCTTGCTCATTTGGGGATAGTGTTGATCTATGAAAAATGGTAATACAATCCTGAAGATGACTTAGTGTAAACAAATATTTTGGCACCCGAATGTCTTTCTAGCCCCTCTAGGGTTTTTCACCTAAAAGGGGAAAGGTGGGACAAAATTCAACGTAAAAATTCAAAGATTAATGTGATATGGGTGTAATGTGTCTAGATGAGATGATCTAAATGCAATGAACTGATACAATAGATCACTAATTGAATGCAAACTAAGAAATGAATAGCATTTGAAAACACAATGTTGTATGCAAACATGAACTAGAAACGTGAACAAACAAGAACAAAATTTAATGAAATTGAATGAGGTGCACCTAGAGCTTGAAAGCTACTATTGAAATGTTTTGGAATGCTACAAATATTAATATTGAATCCCACTAGGACTCATTCGCCACATATGGTGAATTAGTCTTGATTCTAATAAAATCTTATAGAATGGGTTTCAGGATGCTGGGAACATAGAACTTCAAAAAATACTTTTTCCATGCTAGTAGTGAGACTCATTCACCATAGATGGTGAATCAGTCTACCCATAGATTTATAAAAATTCAAGAGTCAACTATGTGGGTCGTAGTTTGCACTTTTCTGCCTAACAACTTGCCAAATTTGAATCTAGAAAATCTGGTGGGAAAGTGGTCTCCAAGCTTCAAATAGGGTTATGTTGACTTTAATTTCTTTTATGACTTTACAACACATTTTGACACCTTTCTCTTTGAAAAATTTTCCTACAAGACTTGCAAACACACACATGTAAAGAGGAGAAAAAGGCTCAAGGGTTAGAGTATAGGGGTTTACCTTGGTCAAACCCCAATTTGGTAATCAAACCCTTGATAATGAAATGAAATAAAGAGACAATGATGAAAAAATAACATGCAATGTCATAAACTCACTAAACCCTTGTTGTTGAAGTCTGAAGATATGTTGCTCCAAGATGCTTGAATGCTTGCTTGAATGACGAAAAATGCTAGAATGTTATGATGAATGCATAAACACTTGAATGAATGAGTGAATCAATGAATGGGGGTTAAAATGAATAGAAAATCATGTACTTATACACATCTATGCCCTAAATTATTGAAAATACAACATCATAGGCTGACTTTAGGTCTTAAGGAATAAAATCCCGATAGTAATTTGAATTTATTTTGATTTTTGTGCCAAGAGGGACTCATTCGCCCTTATTGGAAAATGGATCCCACTCAAGGCATGTGAATGGGTGTCAGAAATTATATTGTATTAAATGATTTTTGTCAGGTTTAAATTCAAAAATACACTTAATTATGTCCTGTAAACTTGCATAAAGGGGCCAAATAAAGCATAAGAAAGGTATACTTGTTGATAAAAAATATAGAAAAGCGTGAAATTTTGTTACGAGACTTTACAACACTTTGAAATAAGACTTGGTAAGTGATAAAAAGGTGGTATGTAAGTGAATTATAATAAAAAGAGTCTAGAATAGTATGAAAATGTGTCATGACACTTAGCAACACCTTTACAAGACATCATAAAGTCTTAATGATTCATAAAGATTCAAAACCTAATGTGAATGTGTGGGCCACATTGCAACATTAAATCAAGGAAAAATCAAGCCAAATAAGCACAAGGAGGGACAAAACAAGAAAAACTAGAAGGGTTACTTTTTCTGTGTCCACAGTTAGCCCCCACTTTAGTGAGAGAATGAACTTGCTTCAAACTCACACTAAAGTAGTTTAACATGCAATGAAGAGGGGTTTGAATGAACTAATGCTTGATGAGATCAGAAAACAACAATCAAGAGTGATGATCAAGCCCCTAGGATCAAGATCCCATGGAAAACCAATCAAAAGCACAAAGGAACACACATGAAAATGATGAAAAATAATGAAAGGGAGAAGTTGAAAATTAGATCAAGCTTTGATCATTTGTATAGCACGTTGTGGATTAGATCTAGTTTGTTTGTTTGGAAAGAAAATGTATACTCAATCTGGGGCGATGGAACTCATGGATTTCCTTTGGGTGAGAAATCCAAAAAGTTAAGAAACATACACTCATTGATAATATGTACTCACAAACACATAGGTGGCTATGGGGAAAATTGATTCCCCAGAATGGGCTTCCTACTGAACCATACCAAAGTTATACCTCCTGATAAATTTAATAAGGTGCCACATAGGGAAAATTTGTTTAGTGCTTCATGAGACAAGCAAAGCTTCATATGCTTAGAACTCATCAAAAAACGCGATTGCACTATAGGCATGCAAGTTGTGTTATCCAAGGTGGCCATATAATAAATACAAAATGTAACATGCAAAAGGATGTTCAAAGGAGTCTTGCATAGTTCATGCAAGGTCTATAACTTAAGGAACATTGTGTCTAATGTCTCCAAGAGAGGACCAATCAAAGAATAGAATATTCGCAACTTAGGGGATGCAACACATTACATTAGGGCACTAAGAGAAATGTAATATACTAAGATAGATCACACTTATGAAGGACACTATACCCAAAGTCATCCACAAAGTGACAAACACATTGTATGGAATAAGAGGCTACAAGAAGAAAAATGCAAATGAATAATGCCAATGTATGCCCCCACTTTAAGGAATTTCTACACACCATTTTATGAGAAATTACTTTAACATAGCGAATGAAAAATACAAAAATAAAGAAGACATGAGAGCCAAAATGGAAAGCCCCTATGCCAAGTCATATGTTTCTAAGTAAGGATGCATCATGCAAATGGAAAAGGAACAAAATAAATAGAGGTTTCCCCCAAAAAGGAACACACCAAACACATAAGGGATCTATGGATTTGGGGTCAGTATGTTCTTTGCTACAATGGTTTTGATTAAAGAGCTCAAAACTATTATCATTCCCAAAATACACATAGAACTGGAAGAATGACACAAAGAAAGAAAAAATAAAAGAAATATAAAATCCGTTTTGGGTCAACATGGAAGAGACATAGGATGTCTCAATTCTTTGCATCATCCCCAAAAGTAAAACACAAGAAAATGAAAATGAAAATGAAAATATTTTGTGTCAACATAAGAGAGACATTTTGGTCTCAATGCCTTGCATAAACCCCAAAAAGAAAACACAAGCATATGAAAATGAAAAATATTTTGGGTGAACATGAGAGACATTTTGGTCACAATTCCTTCCATCATCCCCAAAAGGAAAACACAAGAGAAAGAGAAAAATAAAATTGAAAGATCTTTTAGGTCAATGTGGAAGTAACATTGGGCATCTCAACACTTTGTTTCATCCCCAAAGGGGTCATTAGGTTGTTGTATTGGATTAGTTTATTATTATTGGGGAGGAGGGTCATTAGATAGTGTTACTATCAAATGTGGATGTTGATTTTCTTTGTTTTCTTCAATTTGTAATTAACGAGCAAGGAGATAATGTCAACACCTACGCTCCCTAGTACCTCGATTTCTTTTGATTTTTTTTTGAAGTTGCATTGGTATAAGAGTGGGTTGATCCACCATAGGGTCCTTTTCTTCCCTAAGGGGAGGAACAGAAGGAACCATAAGAGGTGGGTTAATCACTTTCTCTTTTACTTTATAAACTTGTTCACGTGAGGGGGAATGATGGGCTTGGTTTCATTATCTCTTGGGCATTTGGATGATGAATGTGAAGTGTTTATTGTTGGTTGATCTTGATTTTTTGGTTCAGGTTTAGGTTTAAGCATTGTCTCATCTAGGATTGGGGTGTCAAAAGTGGATGGGGATATGTTGTGAAGAGACAACTTTTCTATTCATTTGGCTTTGAATTTTTGATAGGAAATGAAAAATAATTCTTTGTGGGGTGTTATGGGTTCCATGGGCTTTGGGAAAAAGTCTTGTAAGGAGAAATTTCCTTTAGAAGATAAAGGGTGAAATCCACTATGGTGAACAATGAATATGTCATCGTCATGCAAAAACTTTAGACATTTGTGTATGACTAAAGGGAAAAATGTCATTGAGTGAAGCCATGGATGGCCTAGCCAGAAACAAAACTAATCCAACTATGGGTTGATGGAGAATGTTACATCCACTATCTTAGGTCCTATTTGTAATGTAAGGATGAATGATCCTATGATAGGTGACACAAAACTATTGTGTGTTTTGATCCATGCTCTCGGTTTTTCATGATCATCTTGAGGGTATGTGTAGGATCATCATTGAAAAAATAAGCCCTTAAGTGGTGAAAAATTTAGAAAAATCAAACTTAGGCAACTTCACGTAAAAATTTGAATAAGTGATCTATATTATTTCAAAAATATGTAAGAATAGAATCTATAGAAAATTGAATGTACTTTTTAAACCACTAGGTTTATTATTTTAAAAAATAATCTAATTGGTGAAAATTTTAAATTTCAATTTAGTAGTACTTAAATTTTAGTGAAAAAATAAGACGTAGATGTTTGTCTGACCCCCCTAACTACAATAAAATAATAATATTTTATATATAAGTAGAGGACTCGTGCGGATGTGATGCATATTTTTTTGTAATTTTTTCCAAGTAAATAATTAATTATGAATTTTTTATTACAACTTTTAAAAAATATAAAAACTTGTATTTCTAACCACCTTAACTTGGTCAAAATTTCATGAAATTCATTTTTTTTAATCCTATAGTATGTGAAGCATAGAATGTGATGCATGTTTCGGATTCAAAAAATGTGATATCATTTGAAAACTATAAATGTTTTTCAATCAATCTATCAATTAGGACTTTAGTCATAATTCAAATAGAAAATGAATAATAATTATTTATTACATTCAAAGTGAAGTATAATTTATATTGGTGGAAAGCTCGTAATCTCCTTTAAAAAACCTTTTCGTTTCATCAATTTTGGGTAAAAAAGAGTCGTCGGCCACATACCTTACACATACCCATCATATTTCCACTTGTTGGTCCATCATGGTCCTACACATACCCTTTATAAAGATCATGTAATACCAAAAATTCCTCAGTGATCATATTCTCACCATAGGTGGGATCTATGTGTATCCCATTATTGCGCTTATCATAAATATGATCAGCTATGTAAAGAGGGACATTAGAAAGATTCAAAAGAATATCCTTAGAATAGAAAGTAATATCAAGAGATTTCTTAGGTTGGCCTTTATGAGGGATAACATGTTCCAAACCTACTATTTCATGCATATGATTAATAGAAGTGGTACGTGGAATAGGATTAGGATGTTCAATAATTGTATGAACATTCATGACATCATTGTTTTTAGTTTCACTAGCTATGACAAATGACACATTATGTTTGGGCATCAAATTGGTAAAAATTTGCAAATTTTGATTGGGTGGGGTAACAAACATATTGCCTTCAACATTAACATTTGAAATAGATAGATGGCCAGAAACAATGAGGTCTTGTGCTAGGTGTTTAAGACGCTTACACTATTCTATGTCATGTCCATTTTGTCTATGATAATGGCAATAAGTTTTGGGTTGACAGGTTGGAAATAAAGGCTTAGTTGGATCCAATGGTTTAATAGTAGGTAAAGTAATCATCTGTTGCCTCAATAGTTAGGAAATGTTGTTATGAAGAGTGTTTGGTAAATGTGTAAATTGTCCTTTTGGATCTCCATAAGTAAAAGGTATTGTGGCTTTAACAATTGTTACTTGGTTGTTGATGGGTTGAGGTGGTTTTTGAGGAGGGGGGTTGAATTGTAAAAACCCTTTGTTTGATTTTCTAAAGGGTTGTGAATTGTTTGGGTTGACATGTTCAGATTTCTCAACTCAGCTACTAGTAGAATTGGCATCACGACTACTAATTGAATTGTGATAGTCACTAAGGCCTATACATAGGTGCATCAAAGAGGGAAATTTCATCATGGCCAATCTATCTAGGATTTGACTTTGTAAATTTTCAATAAACATCTTTTGGAGATGTGGATCATGAATCTTGACATCGATTTGGGCATAAAGTGACTCATAGCGTGAGATGAAATTGCTTACCTTTTCATCCACATTTTATTTACATCTCATTAGATCAACCAATGTCTTTTTTGGAGTCATGTGCACTTGGAAATGATTTATAAATGAATCAACTAGCTCATTGAATGAATGAATTGAATTATTTGGTAAGGATGAAAACCACTCCAAGGCAGTGTCCTTTAAGGTCTTAGGAAACAATTTGGCCAATAGTTTATCATCAAGAACAAAGTCACTGCGTAAAGTTGTATAAGCATTAACATGATTAGTAGGATCACCCTTCCATCTGTACTTCTAAATCGAAGTGTCTCAATTCCTTGTGGCATGGGTGTTCTCAATATTTCCAAAGATAATGGGTTACTATGAACGTAATATGTGGGTAGGGCATTTTGACTTTTGTTCTGCACTTTTTGTATACACACCCCACCATAGGCAGGGACCCTCTTTTTTCTTGCTTCATTTGTTGGTTTTGTTGTGAATCTAACTCATTCTACTTAAGGGTGGGATTTCTTGGAATATTGGCTTTAGCTCCACTTGAAGGAATCAATGTTTTATTTGCACTTAGGGTGCTTTGAATGCAACCTTGGATCTCAGGTCATCATTCCCTTCATCTAAAATTTCATTTGTAGCCAATATTGATTAAGTTAGGGAGAGGTCCGAAAATTTGAGCTCCCTTAGATTTCCTGAGGTTTATTTCTTCCAGAGATTCTGACCTACCTTGGATTTTCCAACTTGAACTCATTTCGGAGAATATGACGTTGAGGTTTAGTTTGTCTAGAGATTTCAGAGTACCTTGTATTTTCTAGCTTGGACTCATTTTAGAGAATCCAACTTCCCTTCGATTCCCCAAACTCTAATCCTTCTAAAAATTTTGCATCCCCGCGAATTTTCCAAATTCTACTTCTGGTAGTATCTTTGAGCTTTTATCATGGTCCCATCAAGGCATTTATTTCTCTAACAAGTCTCTAATATTTTTCTATCCAAATGAATTTGAATACCTAGTTTGATTTATCATTAAGGTTCTCGAGATTAATTTCTTTCCCCAATTGTGCTGATGCTATCATGGAAAATGGAATTTGTAGTCATTATAATTACTCTAATACTGCATGATGGCGTCAGAAAACTAGTCTATATGTATCCATGCATTTCAAAGTCTCTTGTTGTTTTCCTATCTAATCTTCCCTGCACATTGAATCTGGATCCACTTTGGAAAATTGATTCCCATATATAAATCTTGAACCTTGCTCAATAATCAGTGAGTAGGACTTAATGAATTGAAGATGATATCGATGCTCACCATGTTTGCAAGATTGAAAATATTAGTGTACTTGATGCATTTAAATGGCTTTCTTGATCATAATACTAGACATGGCAGCTAAAGGCTTTCGACACATGAAGTCCACCATCAAGCATGATAGAAGGGCGAACCATGTCACATAATTCATAGCTCATGATTTCTCTGAAGAGATACTTCAATGGAAGGAAAGTAAGGCATTACTGTGGAGGATTTTGTGAAATTAATGACATAATGTGAAGATTCAAAATTTGCTATAGTCCAGAAAATCCGAGCATACAAGAAGTTCCCGAGAAAGAAGAGCCCTGAAAATCTGAGCCTACATGGAATTTTTGAAAGTAATAGGTCTCGGGAAATCCGAGTACCCTTAGATTTCCCGAGAGACAAAATTCCTGAACTTTATAAAACTGTGAGATCTTGAAGCCGCAGGTATTTTGTATTCAAGCATAAAGAGACAAATTCAACTTTGAGGAGGATTTGCATTCTAAACATCAAAGCATGAAAATGAGGACATGGATCATTTGACAATATTGGTAACAAGTGTTCATGATGATAAAATCATGAGGCAAGCAACTAGAGTAATTAGGGAGAGCGACATGAACAATGCCAAATACAAGATGATTAGGCAAACTATTCACGCAGGAAGCTATTGTCATTTAGGGAATTCCAGAGAAGTTATAGATCAGGTATTTCTTCAAGCTTCATATAATTTGTGCTTCCTCGGATTTTTTGAGAAAAAATGACTTCGGGTAGTCTGAGTACCCTCGGATTCCCTGAGCATACATAATCCCTAAAATAGCTAAACCTCTGAGAACCATAGTTCCATGAGACACATCCACATTTAGTCAAGTCAAAATAACTGATGGCATTAAGAAAAGCTTGATCATTGTGGGCAAAGTGGCTTATACCTGCTAGATTAATGGAAATTTGCTAAGCAGATCAAAGTCTAGTAACAAAAGAACTTGAAAGTTTAATAACTACAGAGCCCATGGAGAACTAATGATAGAAAGGTGAACTTGGAAGATTAATAAAGAGTTTCTTTGGAGAATTCATGTGATAGCGCATAATCCACATGAACATTGTGTTAAATGAGCAAATGTTAGTGGGCCATGTGATTCTATGTTCTTAGTATTTGATGTAAAGAAATTTCAATGCATCTTAAGTATCGAACAAAATAGTGGGAATCAAACTCATAACAGTTATGCGAAATGTGAAAAAACAAAAAGATTTAGATTGCTGGAGACAATTAACTCCATGTATGCATTAGATTTAGATTTGAATATGGCACTAATATTGCAGGGCATCATAATGTGTCAACCCATGAAGTTCTTTTGCTACGATTGAGCAATAAGTATTTCGCCTAAGAGAGGTAATGATCAGAACAATGGTGACTTTCTTGCATGTCGTCGATACAACAAGGGGGTCACTGCACATTTTAAGAGACAACCATGATTTTATAAATGCAAATAAATATAATGATTGTTGATGATAACGAAATAATCAAAGTATGTTTTTGAATCCGTTGAAACTCATTAATTGTATGCGTGATCAGTTAAATATATGAATTTGTAGAAGAAACAGAGACTAAAAAGCAACAAAACAGGGGAAAACAGAGCAGAAAAGAAAACAATATGCTACAGCATGCAAAGATTGTCTTTTTCATTGATTGCGTTTGATATTACAATAGCCTCTGTATATATACACAAAAGAGGCGGTTTACAAACTTGAGTACATGGCAAGACTAAATTAAAATAAACTTAGACTATAAACGGTGAAGAAGTTGGTTGCTCAGGCGGTGGAGAAGATCAGATTGTAGGCGGTTGAAGACTCTCCAGAAAGGACAAAAAGTTCCAACCCAGCGGTGATTAATTACACTTTTTCTAATACTCCCCCTCAATTATGAACCGCTGGGGATATTCAAAAATTTCATCAAACTTCTCCTGTACTGTAATGATCAAAAACTCCTAGACAGCTCCGCAAATACTGAAATGTTTCTTTTGCCAATGGCTTTGTCAATATGTCAGCAGACTGATCTTGTGATTTGCAATATTCCAAACAAATTTCTTTGTTGTTTACCAATTCCCTGATAAAATGATAACGGGTGTCTATGTGCTTGGTTCTTTTATGAAAAACATGATTTTTTGATAAAGCAATGGCAGAAGTGTTGTCACAGAAAATTTGAGTTGCATCTTGTTGAGGATGCTTCAAATCACTCAATATCTGTCTCATCCATACAGCTTGGCATGCTGCAGTTGTTGCTGCTACGTATTCAGCTTCAGCTGAAGAAAGAGTAACAATAGGCTGCTTCTTTGACGCCCATGATACAACACCTGTACCAAAATGGAATGCGTAACCTGAGGTGCTTCTTCTATCATCAACGCTGCCAGCACAATCACTGTCTATGTATCCAGTTAGCTTGAATTCATCTGAAGTGGAATACATAATTCCAAAATTCTTTGTGCCACTAACATATCGCAGAATTCTTTTACCAGCCTGCCAATGAGAGTCTTTTGGAGACTCCATAAATCTTGAAATCAGACCTACACCATACATAATGTCAGGTCTTGTGGCTGTCAAATACATCAGACTCCCAACTAACCTTTTAAACAGTGTAGGATCAACACTTGATCCATCATCCTCTTGGCTTAACTTCAAATTTGTCATAACAGGTGTTGGGGCTGCCTTACAGTTCAACATATTAAATCTTTTCAAGACATCACCACATATTTAGAAATAAAAATTCCAGTATTAGATTGATGGACTTGGATGCCCAAGAAATATTTCATAAGCCCCAAATCCGTCATTTCAAATTCACTTTTCATTGCTGTCTTAAAAGAATCTATAGAAAGATTACCAGTGAATATCAAATCATCCACATATAAACTCACAATTAAAATTTTACCTTGCTCATTGATTTTGATATACAAGGTAGGCTCACTGCTGCTTCTTTGAAATCCATTCTGAATCATATAAGAGTCAATCCGACTGTACCAAGCTCTAGGAGCTTGTTTAAGTCCATACAATGCTTTCTTCAACCTGTACACCTTGCCTTCATGACCAGGGATTTCATAACCTTGTGGTTGTTTCACATATACTTCCTCTTCAAGGAATCCATTTAAAAATGCAGAACATTACATCCATTTGATAAGTAGGCCATCTATTTTGTGCTGCAATGGCTAACACTATCCTTATAGTATCCATTCGTGCAACAAGAGCAAAAGTTTCTTTGTAATCAACTCCTAGTTGTTGTGTGAAACCTCTAGCTACTAACCTTGCCTTGTGCTTCTGCACTTTTCCACTAGCACTATGTTTGGTTTTGTAAATCCATTTCACACTAATCACATCTTTGCCTTTAGGCAAATCCACTAACTCCCATGTGTGATTCTTTTCAATAGCATTAATTTCTTCATCCATGGCTTGAGCCCATGTTTCTTCTTTTATAGCTTCTTCAAATGATAATGGATTAGCAACTTGAGAAAGTAAAGCAAATAATGAATTAGCTGTATCAACATTATATAACTCACTTAAACTCCTTGTTTTGTATGGTAGCATGCTTGTCAAAGTTGGATCTGAAGAAGCACTGCTGTTTGCTGAGTTTGATGGACTTGCTCCAAGTATTCCAGCTGAAGGAGTTGCTGGAGTTTGTTGTGGTGTCTGCTGCACCCTTGAAGATCTCCTTGTTGTAGATGAAGGTGTAGCTTGGGCTACAACTTGTGATGTTTGTGTAAGCGTGGAAGGAATTGTATAAGTTGTACCTTGAGGTGCAAATACCTCATCCGCCATATCATCATGTGAGGCAGCTGAAACTATGTTCACAGTCTTATCTATACTTCCATCCCATACTTCTTCTTCCACAAATTGAACATCTCTGCTGATTATGACTTTCTTTGTAATTGGATTAAACAACTTGTATGCTTTTGTATCCTCTGAATAACCAACAAAGATGCACTTTACACTTTTATTGTCCAACTTCTTTCTTAGTTCATCAGGTACATGAGCATATGCCACACAACCAAATACTTTAAAATGAGAAACACTGTGTTTCATGTCGGTCCATGCCTCTTGAGGAATTCTATTTTTTACACATTTCGTTGGACATCTGTTTATTATATAAACAACAGTTGCTACTGCCTCAGCCCAATACTCTTTTGGTAGATGTTTTGCTATCATCATGCTTCGGGCCATCTCCATTATGGTTCGGTTTTTCCTCTCAGCCACACCATTTTGCTGTGGTGTGTAACTGGCTGTAAATTGTTTATGAATACCATGCTTCTTACAGAAATTCAAAAATTCATTAGAAATGTATTCACCTCCTCTGTGTGTTCTTAAAACTTTAATATAGAAACCACTTTGCTTTTCCACAAGAGCTTTAAACTGCTGAAAGTAAGAAAATGTATCAGACTTGTGTCTAAGAAAATAAACCCAAGTTTTTCTTGTGAAATCATCAATGAATGTCAGAAAATATGAGCAACCTCCAATGGACGGTGTTTGCATTTGACCGCATAAATCTGAGTGCACAATTTCTAGAGGTGCTCTTGCTCTAATTGATTTACCAACAGGAAAAGATTCTCTGTGCTGCTTTCCCAATATACATCCTTCACATATTCTCTCTGGTTTTTGTATCAAAGGAAAACCTTTCACCATGTTTTTCCTATGCAACAAATTTAATCCACCAAAATTTAAATGCCCAAATCTGAAATGCCAAAGCCATGATTCATCTTTGACAACTGATTGAAATGCAGATTGAATTTCTTCAATATTGTCTTGTTGTTGGGAGCTAGATTGAACAAATCCAGTGCTTGTTTGTATTGTTGTTTCAGATTGTGCCAAATCTTCGGACTGTGTGCTAGCTTTGAAATCTGAATGTTCTGCCTTAAACACAGTTTCAGATTGTGTATCATTTGATTTACAAACAACTTGAGTTGTTTTGTTCTTCAAGTCAGGTTTGATTCTTAATGGAAACATTCTATTACTTGTCATTTGCACTCTTGCAATCTGCTGGTTGCTAGGCAATATATCCAAAATCACAGTCTCTGTATTCTCCATGTAAACTCTATAACCCTTCTGGATCAATTGACCAATACTCATCAAATTATGTTTCAAACCATCAACATAATACACATCATGAATAACCTTCTGCTCCCCCTTGTTAGTTAAAATATCAACTGTACCTTTGCCTAATACAGTCACCTTGTTGTTGTTCCCAAGAGTAACCTCAGTTTGCACTGACTCATCCAAACTAGAAAATAAATCCACATTTCCAGTCATATGATTACTACACCCTGAATCCAAATACCAAATATCACAGGGACTTTCTTGAACAATGTTACATTCATTAGGGGAACAAGTAGGAACTGCTTTAGCCATCCTAGTACTTGCCATGAACATAGAACTTGGTGTAATCCCAGACTGATTTTGACTTTGATTTTGTTTTAGATTATTCTGATCATATTGTCTCTTCCTACACTCATTTGCATAATGCCCAAGTTTCTTACAGTAGTGACATTGAATATTAGATTTCTCAAATCTATGACCACTTGAGTGGTTAAAATTCTGAGTTTGAACTCTTCCAGCAGTATTTGCAGGACTGTTGTTGCATCCTCCTCTAGTGGAACTCCTTCTAGAACTGAACTTCTGCCTTCCTCTACCACGGCTTATAAAAGCTTGAGATGAAAATGCATTTTCCAAAGAGATATGTGACCTATTCAACCTATATTCATGATTTATCAGTGAGGCATGCAAGTCATCAAGACTAAATTGATTCATGTATTTTGTTTCCTCTAAGGTCACAACAAGAGGATCAAATTTTGAAGGGAGGCTTCTAAGTACTTTTTCAACAACCTTCCTATCTTCAACAACCTCTCCATGGGATTTCATTTGGTTGACCAAACCAACAACATGGTTAAAAAAGGATTCTACAGAATCTGACTCTTTCATAAATAAATTTTCAAACTCTCTTCTGAGCAATTGTAATTTTGTAGTTTTAACCTTGTCCATACCTTGGTAAGCCACCTGCAAGGTGTCCCATGCCTCCTTTGCTTGCTTTGCTGCTGCTACTCTTGGGAGTATACTTTCATGCATAGCCTGATGAATGTAGAAGAGTGCTTTTCCATCTTTCTTCCTTTGCTCCTTCAGAGTGTCTTTCTCAGCTTGTGAGAGTGCATTGAATGCTGCAGCATCTGGGGGTTCTGTATATCCATTCTCCACAATTTCCCATACATCCTGTGATCTAAACAGGGCTTTCATGGTCAATGACCAATATTCATAATTCTTGCCAGTAAATGAAGGAGTCTGCAGACTAGATAGAGAAGCACCAGAAGAAGAAGCCATTGATAGCAATTAGAGTTGAATCAAAAGAGAATAGATAACCAGGCTCTGATACCAATTTGTAGAAGAAACGGAGACTAGAAAGCAACAAAACAGGGGAAAACAGAGCAGATAAGAAAACAATATGCTACAGCATGCAAAGATTGTCTTTTTCATTGATCAATCTGATATTACAATAGCCTCTGTATATATAAACAAAAAGAGGCGGTTTACAAACTTGAGTACATGGCAAGACTAAATTAAAATAAACTTAGACTATAAACGGTGAAGAAGCTGGTTGCTCAAGCGGTGGAGAAGATTAGATTGTAGGCGGTTGAGGACTCTCGAGAAAAGACAAAAAGTTCCAACCCGGTGGTGATTAATTACACTTTTCTAATAAAAGAGAGGCCGATTTGTGAATGATCGTAGATTATGAAGTTTATGATCAAAATGCACCTATGGTGTTGAAACCGTGATAGTCGAACATGAGGAAAAGAAATGATAGATCCGAACGAAGTGGGAAGTTTTGTGTAGATTTTAATGATCTCTTAGTACAAGGGTGGGAACGATTCCTAAAGCATCTCTTATGATAATTGGATATGAAGTCATTAGAAGGATAATATAGGTCTAGGCAATTTGAAGGTGAGGGAGAAACAGGTGGTGTAGGTTTCAAGTGCTAAATGATTTAGTTGAACAAGTAATATTCAAGAGTATAATAAAAGGACTCATAAAATGAATAGGGCGTGGTTTAAGGGACCATCTGGAGCTTCAAATCAAAAGTGTTGCTTAAAAAAACTGAGGGTGGCTGAAGGTGATGATCAAACGATGATTTATAAAGGGCCTATGCCCATATTACACAATGTAGTAGCTTTATCCAATCTGTGGATTATGAGGATCGATTATACTATAAATTTGAAATAGGTAAAGTGAACAATGCATGGTGGAATGAACATCAAATTCCAAAATAAATAAACTTGCACAATTTTCGAAGGACGAAGCCGTGTATCAAAGGTTTCTATCAATTTAATCAATGGGCTGAATTGCGAAACAATATTGTATGAAATAGAGTCAGTAATCATAAGCGAATGTTGGTAGCAGTTTGAAAATGTTATGATAGGCATCAGGAATCAAGTCTGTTTAATTAATTAATGGAGTAAGGGTCGTTACCAATGCAAGGTTATTGCTTCATGCGGGCATGAATAGCAGGTAACCTATAGAGTGTTATAAGTTTTGCCGATATGAAAGAAGCAGGCTAACCATCAATGATTGGTGGAGTGAATAAAATTCTGAAGTTTGAATAAGTGGAGGTGCAAATACTAATGGGGAATGTGTTCACAGAAATCTAATGAGTACTGAGGTCTGCACCTTTGATCCATGAATTTTGATCCCATACTGATAAAGTGACACCGACCAGGCTATTATGAAGTGCATAAAGATGGCTCACAGGATCAAAGCATTTCAATCTGCAGCTACAGGAGCCCACCTCTTAGATGCCTTCTAAAAGTCAATATTGATGTAGAACAGAGATTGGCCAATTGGTGTGGAGCAATTGGCATTTAAAATTTCTAAGAACATTTATGAAATTAAAACGAAGAGATATTATCCATTTTATAGTGTAAAATCTGTAAGAGATTGATGTCACATTTATTAGAGGGATGGGCCAAAGACTTCATGCAACTCGTAGGCCAACACAAGTGATTGGCGGAAGGAAAGTAACACAGGAAAAATAGGAGCCTGATATGCTGTCCATAATCGATTACAGATGTTAAAAGAAGTATCAAGTGAAGTTTACAGTGATGGAGGCAATGCCCATTGCTATGAATTTGACAGGCTATACATTCTAATGACTACCTTATTTACCTTGTTCGTGGGAGAATGGTATGAATAACGTTTTGGGATGAGGAGCATATACTGATTGGCTTGAAACATCCAAGATTATATTTTGATACATCCATATTGAGCTTTCATAAAAAATGGCTTATTCAAATTTTTGGGTGTGTTAAAAGGGATAGTTTTTTTAAAAAATTGAGATTGGTATTTGATAATAAAGGAGAAGATTTATTTGAGGATGAAATGAGCAAATAGATATCTTAATCATTGTCTACACTTAGGGTTACTACATTAAACAAACCACTGATGTTGTGAGGAATGGTTTCAGAGGACAATGGAGTTTTAGAGATGGAGTTGTTTCCAATTTGAAGTCCAATTGCATTCCCTTTTTGAATTATATTTTTGAAGGAAACATTGAATTAGCAATTATCTCTTTGGACATACACATGATTACTTTTATTTGCTTGCAGGGAATGATTCTAGGAGGTATGCTACATGGTAATGGATGATGATTTCAAAAACCCTCAACATATGGAATTGTGCCTACAGGGGAAATTTTCAATCTATTCAGTTGTCCCTACATAATGATACGTGCCTAATGGAGTTGCCAAGAAGATTCCAAAATCACTGATTAAGTTCACTTCAAATATTTAATATACACTAGCCTATGAATCTGTGCCATAAGTTGTCTCAAGTGGAGGGAGTTTCTAGACTACATGTGATGCTGATATTATTTTCCAATCAAAATTTTTGTTGATATCAAGATGACAAGATGTTTTTTCCTCGTTGCTCCAAACTTGTAACAGAATCACTTCATTGGATGATGATGTATCAAATATGCCACAACTTTATGTAACTTCCTAAGGTTTCTAGAGGATCAATCTTGATGATTGGATCAATTTGATCCTAACCATTAAAATTATAATATAAAAATCTATAAAAGGCTAGTGCCTTCTCATTTGTAAAGAGGTTACAATAGCTGGTTAAAAACTGTACAAAGCCAAAATTGGCTAAGTTAGGAGTTATATTTTGCATGTCAGTAGTTGTAGGAGAGGAGAGAGACTAGAAAATGTTATGTAATGATGGAGAAGTTAATGCAATTGGATTTTTGAGTTGGCAAGCTTTGTGTTACACTTTGACAGTTTATGGTTTCTAGCTCTCAATTCTCATATGTTAGATGGTAGATTTCAGTTCTTTTGCAAAAATGGTGAAATGTGAATGATGTTTGATCGATCTTCGGTCCATACTTTTGGCAATTTTCTGATTGTATATTATTGTGTAAAGTTAGTCTAGGCCTCATTTTGTGCTTAGTTCAACTGTGAATGCTTGTTTACATTGCGCCAGTTATTGGGTATGTGGATGAATTTTCATAGTCTAAAAATCTACATTTTCCTTAGAAGATTGCACTGTTTCTATGTAGTTGCAGGCTTGTCCTTGATCAAATAGAGATTGGGTTTATTTGGGATCTGTCCATTTGTAGCATTCATCATTATTGTGATTGATCTTAGGAGTTAGAATAGGATCTCTATCTTGAACTCTTATCTCCTTTTGATATTTCTTTGAACATGCTTTAGTTTTAGGTTTGAAAATATCACCATATTGTTACGTCTGAGGAAAGTATACTTCCAACATTGTTCATTTGTAAAGACCCTTGTGATTACCAACATTTTCACATCATCAATGAGTTGTTTTATTGCATTTTCAAGACTTGACATTAGAGACCTTAGGGTTATCTCTTGAGGCTTGCTGATAGAGATCTACCTTTTCAAGGAAATATCATATTCTATCTAAGTTGTTGTGTAGAAAACAACATCAATAGATTGGCACTAGGAGGGTTGAATGAAGGTGACATAGCTAGAATTTGAATGAGCTTTCATATTCAAAATCTGAGATATGGTACGTCTCTAAATCTGAAGGTGCAAATTTTGAGTCAAGATGGAAAAGTAGTCTTATGTTTTTCATGTTGGGAATAGCCTTTAGATTGATTTCCATCAGCTTTGTGAGTCTTTTAACAAGATATTAGATCTTTTGAATAGTAAGGGTTTGCATCACTATGCTTTATGATACAAGTTTAGGATTCATAATACCACTAGGAATAAGGGTATGTTTAGGATCACTATGGAAAAAATAGGCCCTTAAGTGGCAAAAAATTCAAACAAATCAGAGTTAGGCAAGTTGACATAAAAATTTGAATAAGTTATCTATATTATTTCAAAAATATGTAAGAATAGAATCTGTAGCAAATTGAATGTAGTTTCTAAACTACTAGGTTTATTTAAAAAAAAAAATCTATTTGGTGAAAATTTGAAATTTCAATGTAGTTGTATTTAAATTTCAAGGAAAAAATAAGAAGTAGGTGTCTGTCTAACCACCCTATCCCCAATAAAATGATAATATTTTTTCATAAGATTTTAGATATAAGTAGAGGAATCATGTTCAGATGCGATGCATATTTTTTGTAATTTCTTTCCAAGTAAATAATTAATTATGAATTTTTATTACAACTTTAAAAATTATAAAAACTCATATGTCTAACCACCTTAACTTGGTCAAAACTTCATGAAATTCAATTTTCTTTTTTTAATCCTATAGTATGAGAAGCATAGAATGTGAAAAAAAATTTAAATTCAAAAAATGTGATACCATTTGAAAGCTATAGATGTTTTTCAGTCAACCTCTCAATTAAGACTTTAGTCGTAGTTCAAATAGAAAATGAATAATACTAATTTATTAAATTCAAAGTAAAGCATAATTTATATTGGTGGAAAGTTAAGAATCTCCTTTAAAAACCCCTTTTGTTTCATCAATTTTGGGTAAAAAAAAATTGTTAGCCACATACCCATCATATCACAGCTTTTTGGCCCATCATGATCCTACACATAACCATAATTAGCTTGAATGCTTAACCTTTTTGGGTAAAATTCGAGATGGTTTTGCAAAGAGGTATTTTCATGTAGAACCTGCCTGAACCACTACCATCTACCAATTTATAGTTTATTGATGCTGCAATTGAGGAATTTACACAAATAATTGAAGATCAACATGGTGGTGGTAAGTGTTTGCAAGATTTCATCTCATCTAAATGGTGCAAAGTCTATAATATAGCCCATTTGGAGTTTACTTGCTGCTCATGTATGGACATCATCATTAAAGTTGGGAGATACCTGGAGTGGAAAAAATATTAAGACAAGGAGTGCACTACAAAGAAGCCAACAAAAGATGAATCTAGAGATGACAATGCAACCGGTGTTGAGATGGCTCTGGAAGGGACTGATTGTAAGGAAGACAAATCTAAGGCATCAGAGTTAACAAGGGAAAATTCAAGGGAAGATATGCCACAATAACAAGGAGGATGTTCCTACAGAGGTTAGTTATATTTATGAAATGGAAAATATAGTTAAGGATAAGCCACAAGAAGTGATGATTCAGATTTCCTCTGTTTATGATAAGGATTCAATTTAGACAAGATATGAAGACTTTGTTGCTAGAATTATAAAAGATTGGCCAAGCGTGAGTTATAGAATCTTCCTAGAGGATTTGTTACTATACTAGTGTAGGATACATGAGAAAGAGCATTCTAAATTCACATGTTCCCAATGACAAGCAACAATAAAGGAGGTGAAGGAGCAAGTACAACTTCCACAACATGTGAGAGCTACATAGAAAGATACATCAAACAAGTCTCCAATGGAAGAATTTCAACAAGTTACTAATGAATGTCTTGAAGAATGTGATGGATCACTTAATGAAAGAGTCAACATTCCTGATGGTTGTGATCAAGAATCTGAACTAGTGCCAATAGAAGATAAATTTAGGGAGATTTCTCACTCTATTTTTTCTTTGTCTATTGATGAATAAAGTATTAAAAATTTACCAACTTTATGTATCGTTGATGATGTAGCTAATGTGGTTTACATAGGTGTGTAGGAAAACATGAATGGTGTTGAAAATAGTAATGTTGTAGTCATTAGGGATGAGCTAGATCCCATTGTTGTAGGTGAAAATATTCTTAAAGATCAGTCTGTGATGCCTTCTAATGAACATCCTACTGAGAAATGTTTTGTGTATAACAAGGATTATACAATTTCCTCACTAATTCCTCATGTAGATACTCAAATAGGTGAAAAGTTCCATGTTGATATTTCTAAATTTTTTTAATCCCGAACCATTGGTTTTTGGGTTATCCTATGGACAACTCTATCTCTTCTAGGGTTTTTCACCTAAAAGGAGAGAGATAGATCCTAAAAATGCAAAGGTTTCATTCAAATTATGCTATGTGAGATGTTTTCTAAGCTAAACAAAGTAAACTAAATGCAATTGAGTGATCTAAATGAATGAATTTGAATGCAAAACTAAGATTTAAACTATGTTTGAATACATGTTGTGATATGCAAACAATTAACTAAATGAAGAAATAATGTAGAATAGAAAGAAATGAGATGAAACAAAGCACACCTAGACAATGTTTGATGAATATGGAATATTGTGGATGCTAACAAAAATCACTAAAATTTTACAGTGGGACTCACTCGCCAAGGGTGGTAAATTAGTCCTACTACTAGTTAAAAAGTGTTAGAAAATGGTATTTGACTATTGGGATCTGGAATCTAAAATTTTTTAGATTTTTAGTCCTAAGGTGGAAATCATTCACCACTGGTCGAAGATTAGTCCTCAACCAAATTTCTAAAAATTTATGGGGCAACTCTGCAACACCAGATCTGCAAATCTTTGATTATCGAGTTGCTAAAGTTAATTCTATAGGAAATGGACATAAAACTTTCTCCAAGCTTGAAATATGAATGAGTTGACTTGAAGCACCTAGTTGACTTGTTTACCAATACTAAACACTAAAAATCTTTTTAAATATGCATACCTAGGTCTATAAACACACATGCAATAGGGGAAAATGGTTGATGGTTAGCAAATAGGTGTTTTCCTTGGTCAAACCCCACTTTTGGTAATCAAACCCTTAATGAAACAATGAAATGAAAGAGAATGATAAACTAATAACATGCAATAGTTATCAAGTTACCAAACCCTTGATAATACAAATTTGAAGTAAAGTTAGTGGATGCTCCAAAGTGCTTGAATATTGCTTGAATTAATGTTGTAGAATGCTTGAATGGTTGAATATGATGTGTGAATGTTGGAGAATTGTAGGGGATGTAAAGTGGGGTGAAAATCACATATTTATACACACTTTTTCCTTAGTTAATCATTCATACATCATCACAGCCCAACATCAAGTGTTCCTGAATAAAAATTCAAAAGGAAAATTTAAAAATTTTGAATTTGGAGCCAAGGGGGACTCATTCACCACCCATGGCAAATAGGTCCCACCTAGGACCTGAAAAATAGGTTTTGGGAATTAAGTTGTATTTAATGTTATTTGTCGGGTTAACATTCAAAAATACACTTAATTAAGACATATGAGGGCATAAATGGGTCAAATAAAGCATGGAAAGGGGATACATAGTGAAGATGTGCCTAGAAAACCATGAAATATTGTTACAAGACCTTACAACACTTCAAAATAGAGCAAGTGTTTAGTGATGAAAAGGTGATTTTTATGTGAAATGCAATAAATAGAGTTTAGAAGAATGTAGAAATGTCTTTCAACACTTCACAACACCTTCACAAGACATCGTTAGTTGAATTTTAGTACCTAAATATGCATGTTCAAGCCATGTTACAACATGAAATCAGATCAAAATAGATCAAATACCATGAAACAAGACCTAAAAGGCCATGAAAATGACAAGGGGCCATTTTTCTATAGCACAAATCCAAATTTCACTTTGCACTGCATAGTGATGCCTCCAATTTTGTTTTGCATGTTTCCAACATGAGGGGATTGTTGTACCATCGGTGGAGATCTCCTGATGATACTAGGGTCAAATCTTCACAATTGGGAAATGATGAGTACAACACTCAGTCTATAGAAGTACAAAACTAGGTTGTTTCTATCTTTACTATGGATTCTAAAGCTTATCAATTTGATTATGGAAGTGTAGGATAGACAACTTTTATATGGATTGATCATAGTCCTAATGAGTTACCTTAGTTGTTAATCATTCCTAATTATAATATTGAATTTGAATGTGGTATTATTGAGCCTTATTTTGCTGAACATAAAGATGAGTTTGCATTCTTGAGGATAGTAATGATCACCTTACTACTTGTTCATGCACTGAAAATCCAAATAGGTCTGGGTCTCAGTTTTCCCTATTTGACCATGATATGTTTTGAGTCCCCTTGTACATAGCTTTGAGTTGAATAAATGCAATTTGTTATTCCATTGGTAGTTTTTTTTTTATCTCATCTTTGTGTTTTTGTTAGTGTAGATTTGCTTTAGGTTCCCTTTTCCTTCCTTCTTTTGGTTTATTGTAGGTTAGGGTTCTTTATATTTAGTTTGCTTCAAGGTTTCTTTGCTTTGATTTGCTTCTATTTTTGGGTTTTGGTTAGAATAGGTCTGCTTTAGTTTAGGTTTGCTTTTGGTTTTCTTCTACATTGCTTATCTGGTTTGGGGTCCCTCTGCTATTGTTGGGAATATTTTTCTATGGGAAATGACCATTCTATTATCTAGGACTATTCCAAGTATTTCACTGATGGACTTTAATCATGTGTCTTGAATGGATGGTTGATATTTTTTGTTAGTGTCAAGTGATCTGAATGTTTCATTTAAATAGGATGGGTCATTGGTTTGATTTTAACCTGAAGTATTGTCAAATCTTATATATTTCATACATCTTAAAAATCTTGAGGTAGTATTAGGGTCCTTGTGAGGTATTGTCAAGTGAAAAATTATAAATTTCTACTTCAAGGCCACCATGACTCTCAGCCCTGAGTGTGAGCTTCATTGCTTACATGTTGAAAGGAAAAGAAATAAAAACAAAAAAAGAAAAAAAGAAAATATTGAGTATCAAAAGAAATGAATTGAACTTATTAGAAGTATTTGAATATCTCTATTGAGGATATGGATGCCTAGTTGGCAATAGAGCTATGTTTAGAAGAATCACAATGATGACATCATCAGGGCTATGTATGATTGACTCACAACAAGGCTCTATCTAGGTTGCTTTTGAAGTTAGAATCCTTGACATAGCCTAACTTGATTGAGCTTGGTTTTTGCGATAGCTAAAGGAGGGAAATGAACTCACCTTTTCACACTCAAATTTTTAGGTTATGGAAGGTTTGGTCTACCCTCGGTCTTGATTCTTTGATCTTGAATTTTTATTTGGTTGCCTAATATGGAGATCAAAACCAAATATTCTAGGTTCATGATTCCTATTTGTCACAAAAATGATCTGGAGCATTTTCGCAGCAGGAGTTGCCATTTGTTGTGCACTTTCCACACACATGCTCCACCAGAGGTGGGTACCCTCTTTTTACTTGCTTCATTTTCTAGTTTTTCTCCACTTGAAGGAACCAATTCTTTATTCACACTTAGGGTGCTTTGATTCCAACCTTGGATCTCAAGTCATGATTCCCTTCATCTAAAATTCCATTTGTAGCCAAAATTGATTAAGTTAGGGAGAGGTCTAAAAAATTCAATCTCCCTTGGATTTACTGAGGTTTAGTTCATCTGAAGATTCTGGCCTACCTTGTATTTTCTAACTTGAAATCATTTTAGAGAATCCAAGATCCCTCGGATTCCCCAAACTCTAATCTATCTAAAATTTCTTCCTCCCCTTGGATATTTTGAATTCTACCCATGGTCATATCTTTGAGCTTTTATCATGGTCCCATCAAGGCATTTATTTCTCTAACAAGTCTCTAATATTGTTTTATTTGGATTAATTTTAATGCTTGGTTTGATTTATCACTAAGGTTCTCGAGATTAATTTATTTCCCCAATTGTGTTGATGGTATCTTGGAAAAGGGAATTTTTAGTCTTTATAATTTCTCGGATACTACATGATGGTGTGAGAAAACTAGTTTATATGTATACATGCTTTTCAAAGTCTCTTGTTGGTTTCCTATCTAGTCTTCCCCGCACATTGAATCTAGATCCACTTTGTAAAATTGATTCACATATATAAATCTTGAATCTTGCTTTGTAATCAATGAGGAGAATTTAATGAATCGAAGGTGATATCAATGTTGACTATGTTTGGAAGCTTGAAAATATAAGTGTACTTGATGCATTTAAATGGTTTTGTTGATCTTAATACTATACATGGCAACTAAAGGATATCAACACATGAAGTCCACTATCAAGCATGGTAGAAGGGTGAACCATGTCACATAATTCAGAGCTCATGATTTCTCTGAAGAGATACTTCAATGGAAGGAAAGTAAGGAATTAATGTAGAGGATTTTGTGAAATTAATGACATAATGTAAAGATTCAAAATTTGCTATAGTCTAGAAAATATGAGCATATAGGAAGTTCATGAGAGAGAAGAGCTCATAAAATTTGACCCTACGTGGAATTTGATGGAGCTTCTAAAATTCTTAGGAATTTTCTCTTCGCCCCATGGGCTTGGTCTCCATTTTAAACCCTTGTCCCCATGAATGAGTAGGGTTTTATTTACAAAGGTATGCAAACATTATAATTGTAATTTGACCTACTCTGTCAGTCACTGATCTCTTAATTCATCTCTTAACCCACATTGCATGTTAGTTTACCAACCCTGTTATCTTGAAGTATCAGTCATGAATTACTCCACCAAACTGAGCTTTTTCCCTAAGTTGGGTCTTAAATTTCCTCGGTCATTTAAGCCTAATTCATCTATCCTCAAGAGGTCATGTCACCATCATCTTAACTGAAAATTTTCAATTTAATGCTAACATTGTATGGAGTGTAGTTTTTATGATTTGAGGATCCAGGATGAGATATGGGTCATACCCCGCTAGCCCACAAATGATAAATTCCAGCAGGTTAAAAACAATGTTGGAGAAATAAGGACACATATCCTTGAATGTTTCTAGGACCCAATCCCAACCACCATGCCCACCATCTGACACCTTCAACAAACAACCAAGATCAGATCTCAAGAATGATCTCCATTGTTTTCGACAAGTTTTTTCAGAGAAAATGAATGCTAGTTAAGACTAGCAAGATCAACGAGATCATGACACATGCCTCCAACCACTCAGTCTATGAGACATACCAAGCTCACTGATGGGGAAACTATTTTCTAAGGTGGATCACTACCATTTTCCAAGAGACAACGAATGATGCTTTGTTGGATTTCAAACCTGGTTAGCCCAGGGTGAACTGTTCGATCTTCCATCTCTTCAGAGCGTCAACAGGTAATATTCAAAGTTGGAAAATGACATGTGCTAGTCGTTTTACTCTATAAGAATCATGCTTAAATGGAAATATTTCTGCAAGAGTGATCAAGTTGATCTCAATTCATGTGGAAATGCAAATTCTAGTAATCATGAAGTATGATTTATTGATTTCCACGCAATTGGGAATTAAATGGTGACAGTGTATATTTTAACAAGTTTCTCAGATTGCACATGTGTTTTGCTAAACATTGATTGTGGGTGCCATCAATTCACATGATAAATACAGAAGGAATAGTTTCTATTCATGTCATTCACACTTAGCAGTTAGAATTTTTCTTGATTAAGAAAAGGTGAGTTTGAGCAATTGTCATATAACGAAAATGAGAAAACTAGTGATTTGGTTTGTTTCCCTAAGTTCTCAGAAGCTTGGTGTTCGTGTACCAAAAGTTACTTCAACTATGGAGGTCAACGTTCTTGTTGGAAAGCCCATACTTGTGCCCACAAGGTGCAGTTGGAGATTACAATTCCAGAACACTGTTGTTGGAAATGTAGAAGACAAGGGCAAAGAACCAGTGCACTTCACTACTGGAGGACATAGAAAAATTAGGTATGGGCATGGCTCCTTTGGGTGCCAACACTTTCCTATTGAACTGATTGAGAGCTCGTCAGACAACGATACTAAGACAGACTCTCGGTATTAGTAGTATCTTAACACTTTGGGTCAAACTCAGGCCCTAGGTGAAGAAATATTATTTGTTCCTCCATTGGTAGTCAGAACTCCAAGCGGGCATACTATTACTATGTTGTGTAAGGAAAAGGATGAGGAAGAAGCTGAGGTTTTCTCTCCTTCACTTACAATGACTCAGAGTGGGCATGTATACATTGGTATGGACACTGGTAAGAGTGGGGTGGATGGTCGATAAAGAATTTCCATGTGGGATGGTAAATTTTAGTTTTGATATATTGGTGTGGTGGTTAGTCTCTTCTTTAGTGTATACGACTATTATGTTTTGAGTTTGATATTGAATTTTTTCCCTCATGATGATGTGGACATCTAATGTGGTGTGTATCAGGCAATAAAGTGAGATTTTGGCAAGGCTTTGCATTTTCACTTTTGGATGGCGGTTGCAATTTTCATTTTCCCTTTGTTTAACGTGATCTTGCATAGTCAATATTTGAGAATTTTGGAAATGTAGATGAAATTCTCTAGGTGAAATGAAATTTTGTGATGAAATTGAATTTGAGCTAGTAGCTTGTTCTACTCCCTTTTCTTATAAAATTAAATTCAAAGCTTATTTTTAAGGGATGAAAATTTTGATTAGGTTTTAAGTCATGTATACATGGGAAGAACAATAATAATATAATAGATAGCCTGCTTTGAGCTTTTGGAAAAACATGTGTAAATTGTTATGCAGATATGACTGATAAACATGAATGAATGTATAATTCTAATATATTTTCTCTCCTTATGTTAATTTTTATGAATTTTGAATGGAATGTTAATGTTATTTTCATTCTTCTTTAAACATCTATTCAAATGTATGTCTTTATTTCTTCCTTGATTCAAGTAATCAATTAAATGCTTAAATAGATCCTAAGATTTACAATTATTCACAATGGATCTGATAAGCAGTTATGTATCAGAAAGTGTGAGCTCTAGAATGCAAAGTTGTTATGAGAAGTAGTCCATCCCATCAAATTTTAAAGTCATTGTGTTACTAGTTCTTGTGTATGTGACTCTATTGCCCAATGTAAAAAGGAACTGGTCTATTCCTTAATGATTTACCTAAAGGTTTAATCAAATAATTGTCCGATGACCAACCTAAACTCAAGATTTAAATTCATTTTAAAATTCATTAATCTCAATGCATGTATTTGTCAACTATCATGTAGAATGTGCTTTGTTTTGATGTATGGGTAAGCAATTTACTTAAAGATAATCCAATCTTCTAGTGATTATAGCATAATTATCCTTCATTCAAACTAATCTTTGAAAATGATGTGTTCTATAAAGCATCTATTCAAAAATGAACATAATAGGAATACCCTCCTTGGCCCCACAAAGCCAAAAGTGCAAAAGACCTCAGTCATTGACTAGATCTTGTTATTTGGCTAGTCATTTAAGGAGTCTTGAGCATATGAGTTGGCTATCCCTTAGAGATTCCTTTGGTGCACTAGAAATGAACAAACAAAATGACAACTCTATTGGGGACTGCCCCCAAAACTTCAATTGTGAATTTCCTTGTCAAAGAGTCATTCAAATCATGAAGAATTAATCCTAAAGAGTCATTGCATAGAGTCATACTATTTTCCATTCTGAATTCAGTATATCTAATCATCCTTTTTTAGATAATTGAGAATTTTTTGGACTTGGAAAAGATTTGTGTCAGCAAAGATCGAAGGATATGAGTGTGACATCATTGGTGGATGATACCCAGAACAATATTTACTCTTCAAGTTTAATCCTCTATGAGAGGAGGTGGAAAATCCATTCAAAGAACCATTTGAATTATGATGAAGCATTCCATAATTGTAGACTTTCCAGTTAGGAATAAGGATTAACAACTTTTTCGAAGTTCTAGGTATTCTCATAAATCTAGAGCAGGCATTATTCTGTTAGACAAAATTTTATGAGAACATTCAAGACTTAAGATCACAAATGATTCCTTATTAGATGAATTTGCATTAAGATAGGGAATAATAATGGTTCTTCATACTTCTAATGTGTAAATCCTATAATTATTTTAAGAAGTATGTTATTCTTTTGAATACTACCTTTTAGAGAACTACCCTATAAAGAATCAAGCACAAATATACAGGGTGAAGAAGCCATATCATGTCCTCAAAGGGATTTTATTATTGAAAGGTATATGCCATTGGATTTTAGTGGCATTAGAGGTTTCCCAAACTTGATTCCTTAGAAGATTAGGAAATATTTTCCCAAATTCATAGGGCAATGTTCAAAATTAGCTTCTAAACATTCGCAAACATTTATCGATGTGATGGGGGATTATGAAATAACTCATGAAGATGTTGTCATGAAACTCTTTGTTCAATCCTTGAAGGGTTATTCTAGGGATTGGTATTCATATCTACCAGTAGGTTCCATAGCTTCATGGAGTCAATTCATGAAAAAAATTGTTGACCATTTCGGTGAAAGTGTAAATCCAAGTGTGGTGAGAATTTTTTTATATGGAAATTCATATAAGTGAAGGTGAGTTTGTTCTTATTTTCAACCTTCGATTTCCAAAGTAAATTAGGGAAATTCCAAAATACATAGGGCCAAATGATACAGAATGTTTGGTTTAATACCTATGAGCATTTGGCAAGAAGATGAGCTTCTTATTAAGAGACAAATAGCCCACATCAATTCACTAGACATATCACATTGCCATTGACATTAAGAACAATTTAAGATACTGAATGATGAGGGGGCCTATGACTACTAATAATAATTCTAACACTGCCCAAAGTTTTGAACCAAATAGATTATATGGTAAAAGGATTTGTCAAGGAGGGGATATAATGAATGTTGTATCCATTTTATTCCCCAGAAATGAAAAATGTGAGAAAGAATAAACTTCACCTCAACCAAGGATAGGAAGGTATGATATAAATTTTTCTATCAGGAAGCTATATGAAATAAAGAGATATGTAAATGAATCACCATATGACTTATTCTCGATATTTTTGGATGCTTTGATGGAAATACCCAAGAGTTTCAGACCTAGTGATCTAAGGTGCATTAATTTGTTTTGTGAAGCATATATGTCAGGGTCTATCCAATGGTCTAAGGATTTAAAGCCTCATAGCCTTGATCAAATAGTGGATTGGATTAATGTTGTTGAAAATATTGAGCATGGTCATATACCCTTATCCATTTCTCATGATGTGAGCAATAGTTTCCATGTTGAAGAAGATCAAAGGTTAAGATTATCAGGTCAAAGAGAAGCATCAAAATTAGAATAGTTTGTTGTTGAATGTTGTCATTTCACTAATAACCTAGAGGTGGAAGCAAGAAGTAGTGCATATGATCAAGAGGGTGAACACGAAATTAAGGAGGTGGTGCCTAATTACCTTCCTTGGGATGTTGTAAGTTGTGAGAAAACACAAGAAATGCAAGATGAAGCCTCACAACTTGATGCACTAGTCAATGAAGGGAATACACTTAGTCTAAATGCTATGGCACAAAGGAGGAATCAAAGTGAAGAGATTGAATTTGAGAAATCTACTATTGAATATGATTCTTCATATGAATTAGAAATGGAATCCCTTGCTTCTAGTAAGGGGTATGTTAATATCGTTGAACATGTGTGTTTCTTAGGAAGTGAGAAATTTTCCTCATGTGAAGAACTATCTAAGTATGGGTCAATTATTGCAAACACAAATAATGAGGAAGATGTTGAGATTATCTCTCTTTGTTCCTTAAGTGACTGTACTGATCTTGAGTATACTAATGGTCTGAATTGTTGGCATCATGAATTTAAAGATGATGAGATACATCTAATTAATGTATGGAAAAATCTTCTATTTGTTGAGGATGCTTTAGACAGTGAAGTTGCAAATGGAAATTCCCATTGGTTTAGGAGAAATCCTCTTTTTGAGGATACCTCTAATGAGTATCTGATAAGTACCATCAATGGATATGCTATGGATGGTCCGTGTAAAGGTCAAAGTGGTGTTGATGTAGGTACTTTCATCAATGAAGATGTCACTTCTAACTTGCTAAGTTCTAAACTACATGGAAGGCATGGAGATGTAGACATCAATAAAGAAGCTTCCAAACATGGTGTCAACTCTGGATGCAGTGTGAATATCTGAAAGGATGCACATGTTTGCATTAACTCTCCTATGGTGAAAAGTTGTACACTTGAAAAGTCAACTGAAAGGTTAGTTGTTCATGTTCCACATGATGATTGTAAGGATATTCCAACAACATCTCCTTGTGTTAAGGAGAAGGAATTACTTGATGATTCTATAGAGGATGAAAATATTACATTACCTTTTTTCCCATGTGAAGGGAAATCCATAGACATAGGTTATTATGAGAATGATACAAGATAGTATAAAGGTGTAGTGAAGTTCTTTACAGACACTTCTTATTTGATGGATTTGATTATGGAACTTCTTTCACCTCATGGGGTTAACACTTGTAATAAATAGGTTGACAATATACCTTGTCCTGCTTTCTTTCCTGAATTCACTAAGGATCAGCCTAGTTTGAGCCAAAGTGTATATGAGTTTTTCAAGTTTGATTAACAGATGGAACATGATGGTATACTTCATGATAGTGTAGAATATGAGTGATTCATTTTTCCTATTCAATTTGATGAGCCTATAATTGAAACAGACAAATGTCACAATGCTACTTCAAGTGTTATAAGCAGCGTTGATCAAGATTATGCTAGTAACTTGGGACTACAAAATGCTCATGTGAGCTCACTATAGGTTAAAAAATCCATAGTCTTCATAGAGGGAAGAATTGTCCCTAAACCTTGGGGGCCTAGGGCCTCCATCTTATGGAAGTAATTTACAATGTATATTCTATAAGTAGTGTACATATGCTGGTTTGGTTCGTTGCTTTTTGTTAGGTTTGCTTACCTTGTCTGGGTGAGTTCCTTGGTTTTGGTATTCTACCTTGGTCCACTTCAACCGAAGATTTTGTCCTCATCATACCAACCAGGGGTATGTGTCCTTGAGAATAAGCCACTGATGGATCTTCTAAAATTCTTAAGAATTTTCTCTTTGCCCCATGGGCTTGGTCTCCATTTTAAACCCTTGTCCCCATGAATGAGTAGGGTTTTACTTACAATGGTATGCTCTGTTGGTCAGCGATCTCTTAAGTCATCTCTTGAGCCACATTGTAAGTCAGTTTACAAACCCCATTAGGTCAAAGTATCAGTCATCAATTACTCCACCGACATGAGCTTTTTCCCTAAGTCAAGTCTCAAATTTCCTCAGTCATTTAAGCCTAAGTCATCTATCCTCAAGAGCTCATGTTGTCATTGGCTTAACCTAGTCTTTTCAATTTAATGCTAACATTGTATGGAGTACAGGTTTTAAGATTCAAGGATTTGGGATGAGATCTAGGTCGTACCCTTCCAGCCTGCAAATGGTAAATATCAACAAGTTAAAAATAGAGAGGTTGGTGAAATAAGGATGCATGTCCTTGAACATTTGTGGGACCCAATCCCCACTAACATGCCCACCGTCTGATGCCTTCAACAAACAGTTGAGATCAAATCTTGAAAATGATCTCTATTGTTCCCTATTGGTTCACTTGGAGAAAATGAATGCTAGTTAAGAATAGAAAGATCAACGAGATCATGACATGTGCCTCCAACCACTTAGTCTATGATACATACAAAGCTCATCAGTGGGGAAAACATTGTCTAAGGTTGATCACTACCATTTTTTGAGAGAAAACTTACAATGCTTTGTTGGATTTCAAACCTAGTCAGCCAACGTGAATCATTCAATCTGCCATCTCTTTAGAGGATCAACAGGTAATATTCAAAATTGGTGAACGACATGTGATAGCCATTTTAATCTATAACCATCACACATTAATGGCCATATTTTCTTAAGAGTGATCAAGTTGATCTCAATTTGAGGGTATCAGGACATAATAACTTGACCAAAATAACCTTGGACAAAATAACCCAACCAAAATAGCCTAAGGAAAAAATAACCGAGGGTCATAATAACCCATGGAAAAAATAACCCATGGTCAAAATAACCCATGGTCAACATCACCCATGGACAAAATAACCCATGTTCATTTTAGATCAAGCTAGTAAACTAGAAATGATAAAATAAATTATAAATATGATTGTGAGACACTATAGAGGCTATTTAGGTCATTTTTAGACCATATATCCATTATATACCCCTAAAATAGCCTTAAAACACTTTTAATATGCTTAAATAACCTATAAAATGGTAAATAGTTATAAAAATAAAGGCAATTTCGTGGGAATAAGTTGATTAAGAGTTATTATGAAAATATATAAATGAAAAGGCATTCAAAAGATATATAAAGTGGTAGAATTATGAGAAGTAAAGAAAGGAAGAAGAGAAGTAAGAGTGTGTAGAGTGATAAGAAGAGGAGAAATCCAAATTCATAAAATAAGATATTTTGTAATATATTTTTTGAACATTATTTTAAATTTTCCTAGGGTTTTCTAAAAGACTGTACAAAAAATTAATATAATTTTTAGGGAACCAACACATTCTTCATAATTTTTAATATATACAATCTCTCTTCATTTTTTAACAAGTCAAAAAAACAAGAATTTACTTATTGTAGATGGTTACATATTTTTGTTTCATTGACAAGGCATCAATAAAACAATCTTGCATTGTGTGGAATATTTTACAAATAAATGTTCAAGTCGGTGCTATACTATGACACAAACAAAATCTGGTGATGCGATCTAGGATTTAGTGAATTTCTTTAAGCATCGCATAACTCAATCTAGAAATTCATCAAAGCAATGAAAAAAGAACTGTCTCAAAGAGAATAGAATAGAGAAGTATATGGTTGGATACACTGGGCAACCAAGCAGGAGAAAATATCATGAACTCAAAGAAAGACTAAAAATATTGGTTGATGGTTATGAAAACCATAACATTTTAGATTATATAAGAGGCATCACTCATAATTTGACACTTTAATTGAAAATTTTAATAATAAAGTTTTTTTAGAAACATACATGTAATTTATAAATTTCGTTTTCATTTTTCTATATTCTTATCGGGATATTTTGTCCATGGGTTATTATGACCATGAGTCATTTTGGCTTGGATTATTTTGTCACTAGGTTCTTGTGATTGGGTTATTTTGTCCAGGGTTATTTTAGTCGGGTTATTATGTCCTGTAACCCAATTTGAGTGGAAATGTAAATGAAAATTTGGTAATCATGAAGTATGATCTATGGATTTCCATGCAATTGGGAATTAAATAGTGATAGTGTATATGCCAACAAGTTGCCTAGATTAAGCATGTGTTTTGCTAAACATTGATTTTAGGGGCCATCACTTCATATGATAAATACAGAAGGAATAGCTTCTATTCCTATCATTCGCACTTAGTAGTTAGAAGTTTTCTTGATTAAGGCAAGGTGAGTTTGAGTAATTGTTAGAAAAGGAAAATGAGTGAACTAGTGAGGAGGTCTATTTGCCTGAGCTCTTAGAAATTTGGTGTTGGTGTACCAGAAGCTGCTTCAACTATGGAGGTCAATGTTCCTTCTAGAAAACCCCTACTTACACCCACAAGGTGCGGATAGAGATTACAATTGAAGAACATTGCTGCTAGAAAAGTAGAAGAAAAGGGCAAAGAATTAGTGCACTTCGCTACTAGAGGATGTAGAAAAATTAGGTATGGGTGTGGCTCCTTTGAGCACCAACACTCTCCCATTGACCTCAATGAGATCTCATCAGATATAAAGACTAAGATAGACTCTAGGTATCAATGGTATCTTGACACCCTGTTCAAACTCAGGCCCTAGGAGAAGAAATATTGCTTGTTCCTCCACTGGCAGTGAAAACACCAAGTAGTCAGACTGGTATTGTGTTATGTAAGGAAAAGGGTGAGGAAGAAGCTGAGGTTTTCTCTCCTTCCCTTGTGATGACTCAAAGTGGGTGTGTGTATCATGGTCTAGACATTGTTAAGAGTGGGGGGGTGGTCGATAAAGAATTGCCATGTGGGATGGTAAACTTTAGTTTTGATATATTGTTGCAGCAGTTAGTCTCTTCTTCAGTGTATGTGACTATTACATTTTGAGTCTGATGTTAAATGTGTGCCCTCATGGTGATGTGGACATCTGATGTGGTGTGTACCAAGCAATAAAGTGATATTTTGATGGGCCTTTTCATTTTCTCTTTTGGATGACATGTAATTTTCATTTTCCCCATGTTTAACATGCTCTTGCATAATCAGTTTTTGGGAATTTTTGAAATGAAGATGAAATTTTGGGTGAAATGAAATTTTGTGAGGAAATTGCATTTGAGCTAGTAGCTTGTTCTTATCCTTTTTCTTATAAAAGGGAATTCAAAGCTCATTTGCAAGGGATGAAAATTTTGGTTAGTTTTTGAGTCGGGTATACATGGGTAGAATGATAGGAATAGAATAGATAGCTTGTTTTGAGCTTTTGGAAGAACATGTGCAAATTATCTTAAATTGTTATGCATATATGACTGATAAACATGAATGAAATAATAATTCTGATATATTTTCTCCCCTTATGTGAATTTTTTTGAATTTTTAATGGAATGTTAATGATATTTTTATTCTTCTTTGAACATATGTTCAAATGTATGTCTCTATTTCTGCCTTGATTCAAGTAATCAATTAAATGCTTAAATAGAGCCTGAGATTTACAATTATTCACAATGGATCTGATAAGCAGTTATGTATCAGAAACTATGAGCTCCATAATGCAAATTTGTTATGAGAAGTAGTCCACCCCATCAAATTTTAAAGTCACCTGGTTCTTGTGTATGTGACTCTATTGCCCAATGTAACAAGGAACTGGTCTATTCCTTAATGATTCACCTAAAGGTTTAATCAAATAATTGTCTAATGACTGACCTAATGTCAGGATTTAAATTCATTTTAAAATTCAGTAATCTCAATGCATGTATTTGTGAACTATCATGTAGAATGTCCTATTTTTTGATGAATGTGTAAGAAATTTACTTAAAGATAAGCCAATCTTGTAGTGATTGTAACATAATTATCCTTCATTCAAACTGATCTTTGAAAATGATGTGTTCTATAAATCATATTCTCAAATGAACATAGTAGGAATACCTTCCTTGGCCCCACAAAGCCTAAAATTAAAAAAAAAATCAGTCATTAACTAGATCTTGTTAGTTGGCTAGTCATTTCAAGAGTCTTGAGCATAGGAGTTGTCTATACCTTAGAGATTCCTTGGGTGCACTAGAAAAGAACCAACAAATTTTTTGAAAGGAATAGGTCTTTGGAAATCTAAGTACCCTCAGATTCCCTGAGAGAGAAAATCATCAAACTTTATAAAACAGTGAAATCATGAAGCCATAGGTATTTCATGTTCAAGCATAAAGAGATGAATTCAACTTTGAGGAGGACTCACATACTAAACATCAAAGCATGAAAATTAGGAGGACATGGATTGTTTGACAATATTGTTGTGTCATAAAAAAATGTCCCCTTGTCATTTTCATGGCCTTTTAGGTCTTGATTCATTGTGTTGGAACTATGTTGCTTTTATTTTATGTTGCAACATGGCTTGAACATGTTTATTCAGGTACTAAAGCTCAAATAACAATGTCTTGTGAAGGTGTTGTGAAGTTTTATAAGACATTTCTACACTCTTCTAGACTGTATTAATTACAATTCACCAAAAACTCACCTTTTTATTCATCAAGAAGTCCTATTTTTAAGTGTTTTAATGTCTTGTAACAAGCTTTCACACTTTTCTAGGAAGATCTTCACTATTTATCCCTTTTTCATGCTTTATTTGACCCCTTTATGTTTTAAATAGGATTAGACATATATTTCATTGAGTGTAGCCTTACTCCTACCAAATGCATTTTCTTAAGAGTTTCTTAAGTATTTTATTAAATATTTTTGAATGTAGCCACAATCTTTTCCATCTAGTTCCACACCTCCCCCTGCACATACAACTTCACATTTGCTATTTTTCATTTGCTTGAAATTTTCAAAAATCCATTTTGTGCATATTCTAAAATCATTGTAGGTCATGTTGGCATTCTTCCTATGCTAGGCGCCCCCACTGGGAGGCAACGAATTATACTTGCCAATGCATTTTCTTGAAAGATTCTAATACCTTATCACTGAATTTGGATGTTGTGTTATGGCCTTTCCTAGTGCACTTTGTTACCCCCATAGGAAGCACACTCCAAACAACATGCCCCTCTCTTTATTCTCTAAACCTAAGCACCAAGAAAATGCATGGATTCATTGCAATGAAATTGGAATGGAAACCATGATGAATGTAATGCTTTATTTAGCATCTTGCAATAACTTCATGTAAAAAGAACATTTTAAGGTTTGGGAATTAATTTTCACCTTTTAAAGGCAATAAATATTCTATAAATATAGTGCCTATTTTAGATTTGTTCCTTCTTGAAAGTCATGGGCCTCCTTCAGTCTCTATATGTTAATGACTTACAAATTTCATCTTTTGAGATTAAAGGAATTAATAAGGACCAATGGTTGATTCCAAAAATACACTATTTGAGATCTTTATCATCCATGGCTTCCATGAAGCTATTTTTGATTGCTCTACTCATTCTTCAAAGTGGGATTGTGCAGATAGAGGCCAAAATAGATTTATTATTCAGATCCTTACATCCCAAATAAAAATTAGTATATGAAGGAGTGGATGAATCTAATCTAGTAGAATTGCCTAAATTTTTTTTATGATTTAAAGAATTAGATAACTAGGCAATGCAACTAGCTATCCATTTGATTTTAGAATATTAGTTTAGTATAAGTAAGGGAAAGAAACTAATAGTGACAAGATGGCTGCATGCTTAATTTTCTAAGCTTCTTTATGAATTCCTTATTTTAAGAACATGTGAAGATGCAGAAATATGGAAGGATCAAACCCAGTATCTAGGTTCTAAAGATTATGGGAATTATAAAATAATTTAGTGTTTGTTATTGCTCTTTTGATTTGATTCATGAATTCTTTAACTTGAATATTTTTACTTTTCTCTCTCATGCAATCCCATCACCTGTAAATCTAAAGTGGAATCCACTTTTTGAGCCTTCATTGTAATGTTAATTATGGTGTATCTATTGCTCTTGAAAGACTTTCTAAACCTCTCAACCAATTATTGTAGTGGTGTCTCATGCTTTCAAGATTAAAATCTAATCTATGATGGATGATTTTATAAACCTATATAACTCATTGTAACCTCTGGTAGAATTATGCTTAGGAGGCATTATTGAGAACATCAAACAAACCAATAATATATTAAGTAATTAGTGGTTACATTTTTTATTTATTTATTTTCCTATTTGGTTTACATTTTCTTTCTACCCAAGCTTAAGTTAGTGTATATTCTATATTCTACCTTATTGAAATATTTTGACTTGATAACCTGAATTCCATAATATTTTGTGTGTTTCAAATTCCTTTTCCTTTAGCATTTGATCTTTCTTGATAACTCAACATTGGGTCAGTCATTTCTAGGAGGTGACATTTCAAAAGAGTTACACTGATCAAATCCTTGGATCCTTATAACCTTGCAGTGACATGTTTAGACAAAGCTATCATGGCTAAAACTATTTTTCTTAGAAAGATTATCACATGAAATTAAAGATAGTAGATGTTGCAAACTCACACAGTATAGAAATCTCAAATAATTATATGTAGAAATTGTTATCTCCTTGAGGTAATTGAGTGGTTATGTGACATGAAGAAAATTATTCCTCTAGTGCACCTTTATATGAGATATTTAATTATACGTTTATGCAAGGGAATGTGTGAATGCTTGCAGATGATTAAAACCAAATAAAGATTATATAATTCATATGTGGCTTTAATTTTTAGATAATAATATATGTATGGTAAAAGTAATTATTTAAAGTAATTGTTCCAACATGATAAGTTATAATATAGTGAGAAGGTCTACATTGGATGTGTGTTCTTGAGATGGTTTAATCTTGTGGTTGGTCATAAGTTTAGGATTTTTGAATCTTGTATTATGAACTCGATTTAGTATAAATAGCCATTAGTATACATATTGATAGTATATAAATCCTTAGATGAATTGATTGAGCATTTAGAGTGATTTGAATATGCTAAGTCAAGGGATTAAGTTTAATAGAATGAATATGTTGAAATGGTTGGACTTGGTTAATATAAGAATAGAAGGAAAATGAATAGGTCAATATGTTGAATGTGTTGCTAGATTGAATTCGTTGATTAAGAAGAAGTGAATGATATGTTGAATTTATTGAATACATCATAAATTTTGATATGTTTAGAATATTGAACATGAAGACCACTAATTAGATGAAATGTGTAGAATTGTTGTGAATATAATAGAAGAAATGATTTTGTGGAATGTGTTCCATGTTCATTGAATATATGAAATATGTTGGAAATAGAAGGTAAGTTGAATAGGTTTAGCATGTTGAATATGACGATTATATGAATTTTTTTTATTAAAAACATTAAATAGTGTAACCTCCTATAAGGTATTCTTCTATGAGTGAAAGGTTCTTATTGTTATTGTGTATCAAGATTGTATTTGAGCTATCTTTGGTGATGAAAATTTCATGACTCAAGAAGCATTTTAGCCAAGATCTATCACGATCAAACAAGTGCTTAATACTAGAAAATTTGGTGAGTTACAACACCATAATATGATCATTCTTTATTCATGAATCTTATTTCTTTTCATTTCAAGCTTTGATTACGAAAAATTGGGTTTCACCAAGGCAAGCCCCAATTCACTAACATTTTTGTATAGGTCTAGATTGTTGACACATGGATGAGCAAGACTTTCTTGCATTTGCATCATTAGGCTAGTCAAATATGATGTACCTGTAAGTTATTTACTTTAAGTAAAGATGAATCTTATTTATACTGGCAAATCATTTATCTTATTTGATATACCTTGATTCATTAATGAGCATGTGATTCCATTTTTATAGGTGATGTAATTATTTCTCTTAATTCTCACCATTATAAAATTATTTGGTTCTATTAAATTAATCTGGAAATTGAGGACAATAGTTAGTAATTGAAATATTTGGACACTTTACACCCTATTGGCCCCAAATTCAAAATAATTTAAATTTCCTTTTAGGATTTTATTCAAAAACACTTGATTTCAGCCTATGATGAGGTATGAATGGGTAACTAGGGAAAAATTGTGCATAAATAAGTGATTTTCACCTCATTTCAACCCAAATTCATCAAGTTAATTTATCCACCTATTCACTTAAGCATTCAAGCATTTTACAACAATTTTTCAAGCATTATTCAAGTACTTTGAAGCAACCATTAGCATTACTTTAGACTTGCATCATCAAGGGTTTGGTAAGTTGATATCAATTGGATGTTGTTAGTTTATCATTCCTTTGTATTTCATTATTTTATTAAATGTTTGATTACCAAAAGTGGGGTTTTACCAAGGCAAACCCCTATTCACTAACCTTAACCATTTTTCCCTATTGCATGTTTGTTTGCAAACCTAGGTATGTGGATTTGACAAGCCTTTTGGTGCTGAAGATTGGTTTACAAGTCAACTAGGTGCTTCAAGTCAACTTAAGTCTATTTCAAGCTTGGAGAAGGTTTTTTGTCCATCTCACGCATAATTGACTTCAGCAACTCAACAAGCAGTGATTTCCAGATCTAGTGTTGTAGAGTTGTCTCTTGATTTTTCAGAAACTTGGGATAGGACTGATTCACCACCTATGGTGAATGAGTCCCACATTAGGACTAAAAATCTGAATTTTGTCAAATTTTGGATCCTGCAAGATAGAAACTTTCTTCCAATAGTTTTCACTAGGAGGACTAATTCGCCACCCTGGGGGAATGAGTTCCACTGTGAAAAATTAGCAATTTCAGCTAGCACCCAAAACATTATAGATTAATCATAATTTTACCAAGTGCACTCTGATTTAACTCATTCCTTTCTTTTCTTCATATTTTCTTCATTTATTTCATTGTTGCATTACACAATGTGTTTTCAAACATAACTTTAGTTTCAATTTTGCATTTGTTTCCATTAATTTGGATTAGTCAATTGTATTTAGCTAACTCAATTTAGATTAGATAACATCACACATAACATTATTTGAATGAACCATTAGCAGTTTTGCTCAGATCTCTCTTTTTTTAGGTGAAAAACCCTAGAAGAGCAAGAGTTGTCCATAGGAGCCAAAAATCAATGGTTCATTTTGGTGAACCTGACTTTTGAGAACTTTTCATTTCTAATTTCGTTTATAGAATGCATCCTAGTTTTAATTTTCATTAACATTCAATTAGTACTTTTTTTTTTTTGCATTATAGGACATTTTATCTTGCATTAGTGAAAGCTTCATTTAGACTTCATTTTTGCATTGCATCTCATTGAAAAAGTAAAAACCTACATTTTGCATCTTTGATTGCATCTTGTAGAGAATTAGGATCATCTTAAAAATTATGAAAAAAAAAATCAAAAAAATCATAGTAGGAATCATTTTCCACCCAAGGTGAATCAACCCCTCTACAATTGTTAAACAACATTTTTATCATTTTTTTGGCATTTTTCTAAATTTCTATTTTATGTAGTTAGATCTCAGTTATAGTTAGCAATATTTCTATAATTTTCATTTCAAAATCTTAGATTAGTTTTCATTTGCATTCACCTAGGCTCCTTTGTGGTAATTTCATGAGTGTTTGGTACCTCATTGATAATACTTTAGTGAGAAGTTCTAGACTCGTGGCCTCTCACAATAGCACTTCATTTTGGACCTTGGGATCTCACAAGCTCCTACTCCTAGTATGTAAAATGGTGCATTAGGCCTTTACAATAGCACTTTTATGCCTTAACCTTTCCATCCAATGAATGTTGACAACAAAAACAACTCCCTCCCAAAAGAAAAGGTCATTAATATTCATGAGAATTTTGCACATTTACAAAAATATTTCTCTCTTGAAAACATTTCCACCACTATGATACCTACCATTGACAATCTTCATCATTTGATTGAAAGTGATGATGGATTGCAAGTGATGAAGAGAATTGTTGAGATTTACAATAAACATGCCTCTTCTAATACCTAATGCACAACCATTCCTATAAGCCAAGGAGGACCTAAAGTTCTTACCCCTTCAAACATAGCTTCCATACAAAATTATACCAATCTGCAAGTCCATAAAACTATGCATCATACTAATTATTGAACTACCTCTATTCTGATTTCCACTAGCATTCCTACTTCTCTTATGGCATCACAAGTCCCTTCCACCACATTCACACCCCATATTATTCCTTTTACTTCCCCTCACATAACCTATACTCCATCACTATTTTCCCTTCCACCTCAACCCACATACCTCGATCCCCTTCTTACATAACTCCTTACCACTATTTCATCTATGCAACATCAACTTTCCACCATTAGCCAAAATCAATCCACTCCACTTACATATCATGTCCATAGTTTCCCCTTATCCTTAGAAATCTTACGTACCTCAATGCCATAAGGGATAGAAATACCTCTACTTGAGAAATATGTAGGAAAAGGAGACCCGATCACCCATGGTAATGATATAAATCTTTGTGTAGTGACTTCGTCCTTGATGATAAACGGTTAAAAAAACTCCTTTCAAGGAGCTTGAAAGAAATTGCTTTAGAATGGTTTTCCAACTTGCTTAATCATTCCATCCATTCATTCAATGAATTGTTGGATGCTTTCATAAGTCACTTTCAAGCTCACATGACACCTAAAAGGACAATGGTTAACCTTATACGATGTAGACAAAAAATTGATGAAAAAGTAATAGATTTTATCTCACGATACAAATCTGTGTATGCTCAAATTGATGTCAAGATTCCTAATGCACATCTACAAAATATTTTTATCAAAAACTTGCACACACACCTTTAGGGTAAATTAACAATGATGAAATTCCCTTCTTTTATACATTTATGCACAACCTTGTGTGAATACCATATTTCATTTTCAATTTTTTATTCAAAATCCACCTATAACTGAGCTGACAAACCTAAACAAAATAGTCAAAACCAAAATAACACACAAAAATTCCCCAAACCAAATAGAGGCATTTTATAGTTTAATCAGCCTCCTCAACCTCAGATGTATTCAACCCAATCCATTCCAAATCAAGTGGCAACTATTATAGCAATGACGCCTTATACCTATGGGGATCTAAAGAGATAGTTTACTCCCCTACCTGATATCTTTCATAATACAATGAACCAATTAATTCAACAACACCTGCTCACTTTGCTACCCATCCAACTACTTGATCCAATCCAACCTTTACCACCCACCTTGAAACCTGATGCTTATTTTCATTTTCATCGCCAAAATAGACATGACACTAAAAATTGTAAGCATCTCGAACATTTAGTTCAAAACCTCATTGTTTCAGGTCATCTGTCCATTATGGGTATTAATGATCAAGGAAATAAGTCTATTGCATCCCCTAAATAGAATTTGTAAATTTTCTCTAATTCCATGCCTAAACATACTATCTCATTTGTCAAGGCAAGCAAATGTTCAACCACTAATGTAATGACTATTGGTACAAACAATGAACAACATGATACACTTCCCCCTATTACTATGGAAAGTATTATGGATGAGCTAGTAGCTAAGATATATGTTATCCCTCGTAAGGGACAAACAACTAAGTATCTTGATACCTCTTTTTCTTCTAAAGAAATACTACAAAAACATCCTCATGGTCCTCTTTATAGAGCTAGCAGAATCTATAATAAACCCACTTATAGGATATTAATAGATCCCACTTATACAATAAACCAACTACATGGATTAAGACACATATTGGTTTTTCATTTCCTATGATTAGATCGATCGTGCTACCCTTACAAATAGAACCTAAAAATTTGGAGGTAATATTTTTAGTTATTCCACAATCTAACCAATTTCATTTGTGGCTAGGCCATCCTTGGGTTTGCTCAATGAAACTGGTCTCATTAGTTGTTCACAAGTGTTTGAAGTTTCCACATGAAAATGAGATAGTCACCATATTCCATAGTGGATTTAATCCTTTATCTTCCAGAGGTATTTTTTCACTAGAATCCTTTTAGCCTACACCTATGGAACCAATCACACCTCAAAGGGACTTATTTTTCATAACTTATCAAAAGTTTAAAGCCAAAAATATAGTTGAATTGTCTCTTTGGAACTTTTCCCCATCCACTTCCACACGTCCTATCATAGATGAAACCATGCTTCAACCTAAATCTGACATTGAGCAAACTATACAACCTCCTAAACTACCACCCCTAGATACTTCCCCACCATCATTTAAATGACCAGGTGAAAGTGAAACCACTCCTGTCATGCCTCCTCGCCTTAAAAAAGTGTATAAAAACAAAGAGAAAGTGGTTGATCCATCCTCTTTAGTTTCTTTTGTTCTTCTCTCTTCAAAAGAAAAAGAACCTATGCTGACTCAATCTTCTCTTACACATCAACAACTCCAAAATAGAATGAAACAAAACCGCGGTGGTGTGGAATGAAGTCATAGTCATTGTCTCTTTGCTCATCAATCTCACATAGAAGAAGATAAAGAAAATCAACCTTTACCATTGACCTTCGCTTTCGATCCATCCATCCTTAGAAAACACCCTTTGTCCTCCTATTGTCATTAATCTTGATGATGATGATGATGATGATGATGCAACAATAGAAAAAAATAGATGAAGAAGTGCATAATGATTTAAATTCTTTATTTTCATCTAGAATGAGCTTGAATGATACATCCTCTCCACCAAGTGAAGAACCTAGTATGACACCTAGTTTGATGTTTGTAGTTCTTCCTTTGGATAGTCAACCACCCTCACATTACACTGAACATGATTGGGAGGTAGATGAACTACTAGATGGTTGACTTGCATTTTCCTAACTAGCATTTTTTCTTTTCTCTTTTTATTTTCATTTTCATGTGTGTATCGTGTTCCTCTGTATCGTGTATTTGATGTTTCCCTCTCTTTGTACACTTCTTTTATTCGTATCTCTCTTCTTCTATATGACATATGTTATCTTTTTCTCCTTTTTTTTTGTTTCCTCCTTTTGGGAATGACTCAAAGTGTAGAGACACCCTATGTCTCTTCCATGTTGACCCAAAAGGTCCTTGTCTTTTTCCCCTTTTTTTTATGTTTTCCTTTCGAGGATGATGCAATGCATAGAGATTCCCTATGTCTCTTCCATTTTAACCCACCAAATCTTTTTCTTTGTCTTTTTATTTTGTGTTCTCCTTTTGGGGATGATGCCTGGCATTGAGACCAAAATGTCTCCCTCATGTTGACCTAGAATATTTTTCATTTTATTTTGCCTCTTCATTTTCATTTCACTTGTGTTTTCATTTTGGGGACGGTGCAAGGCATCAAGACCACAATGTATCTTCCATGTTGACCCAAAATAGAATTTATTTTTCCTTTATTTTCACTCTCTTTGTGTCACTCTTCTAATTCTATGTACTTTGGGGAATGATGATAGTTCTAAGCTCTTTCATAGACAAATTGCAGCAACTAACATACTGACCCCAAATCCATAGGTCCCTTATGTGTTTGGTGTGCTTTGTTTTTTGGGGGGCAACTCCCTTTTCTTTGTTTTTCATTTTCCATTGGGCTTTCCAAGTTGGCTCTCATGTCTTGTTTTCTTTTTGTATTTTATTTTCTTCTCTTCTTTAAATTAATTGCTCACAAAAAATGTGTAACAATTCCTTTAAAGTTGGGGGCATACATTACCATCAATTCATTTTCATCCCTGGTTCCTAGTGTAGACTTGTCACCTGCGTGATGTGTTTATTACTTTGTGGATGCCATTGGCTGTGATGTCCTTCATAAGAGTGATCTTTCTAAGAATATTACATTGCCCTTGGTGGCCTTATGGGACACACTACATCCCCTAATTTCTTAATTTTCTATTCTTTGATTGGTCCTCTCTTGGAGACATTAGATATAATGTTCCCTAAGTGACAGACCTTGCATGAACTAAACAAGATTCCTTTGAACTTCTTTTAGACTTTATATATTTTTTCATTTTTCATTTTTTCCATCTTGCATAATTCAACTTGCATGGCTATGGTACCCTTTTTTCTTTTGTTCATGATAATTTTTCATTGTGGTGCCTTGCTAAAGTTATCAATAGGTATAACTTTAATATGGTTAAGCAAGAATCCCACCTAGTGGCATGACTTTTCCCCATAGCCACTTTTGTGTTTGTGAGTGCATACAAACTAGCATATGTATCTTACCTTTTGGGATTTCTCACCCAAAAAAAAACTCATTCTATGGCCCCAAAGTGAGTACATTTTTTTCCTTCTCACCCCATAGACAACTTCAAGGTCTGTGGCCCCAGAGTGAGTACACATTCTCTTTTTCAAATAATCAACCTAGTTCTAATCCACAGCTAGTTGGATTGACGATCAAACCTTCATCCAATTCATCTCAAAACTTGTGTGTTCCTTTGTTCTTATGTTTAATTTTCCATGAGATCTTCATCTTGTGGACTTGAGCATCCCTCTTTATTGTTGTCATTCCATCTTGCTAGTGTGAGTGCATTTGAACCCTTCCCTCAATGTTCATGGCTACTCTAGTGTGAGTTTGAAGTAAGTTCATCCTCACACTAAAGTGGGGGCTAAATGTGCCATAGAAAAATGGCTCATTGTCATTTTCATGGCCTTTTAGGTCTTATTTCATGGTGTTGGAACTATGTTACTTTGATTTTATGTTACAACATGGCTTGAACATGCTTATTTAGGTACTAAAACTCAAAGAATGATGTCTTGTGAAGGTGTTGTGAAGTGTTGTAAGACAATTTCTACACTCTTCTAGACTCTAATAATTACAATTCACCTTAAAATCATCTTTTTATTCATCAAAAAGTCCTATTTTGAAGTGTTGCAAAGTCTTGTAACAAGCTTCCATGCTTTTCTAGGCACATCTTCACTATTTATCCCCTTTTCATGCTTTATTTTAGCCCTTTATGCTCTCACATGCTTAATTAAGTGTATTTTTTAGTATTATCCTGAAAAAAAACATTAAATACAACATATTTCCTGACACACATTTTTCAGGTTATAGGTGGGACCCATTTGCCATGGGTGGCGAATGAGTCCCCCTTGGCCCCAAATTAAAAAAATTTTAAATTTCCTTTTGGGATTTTATTCAAAAGCACTTGATGTTCTCCTGTGATAAGGTATGAATAGGTAACTAGGGCACAAGTGTGTAGAAATAAGTGATTTTCACCTCATTTCAACTTAAATTCATCAAGTTAACTTATCCACCTATTCACTCAAGTATTTTACATCTTTTCAAGCACTATTAAAGCATTTTGATGGAACCATTAACATTACTCTAGACTTGCATCATCAAGGGCTTGGTAAGTTGATATCAATTGCATGTTGTTAGTTTATCATTCCTTTGAATTTCATTATTTTATTAAATGTTTGATCAAGCCAAAAGTGGGGTTTAACCAAGGAAAACCCCTACTCACTAACCTTAAACCATTCTTCACTATTGCATGTTTGTTTGTAGACCGAGGTATGCAAATTTGACAAGCCTTTTGGTGTTGAAGATTGGTTTACAAGTCACCTAGGTGCTTCAAGTCAACTTAAGTCTATTTCAAGCTTGAAGAAGGTTTTCTGTCTATTTCCCATAGAATTGACTTCGACAACTTGACAAGTAGTGATTTCCAAATCTAGTGTTGTACAGTTGTCTCCTAATTTTTCAAAAATTTGGGAGAAGACTAATTCACTACTTGTGGCAAATGAGTCCCACCTTAGGACTAAATATTTGAATTTTGTCAGATTCTAAATCTTGAGAGACAAAAACTTGCTTTTGATAGCTTTCACTAGGAAGAGGACTAATTCACCACCCTAGGCGAATGAGTCCCACTATGAAAAATTAGTGATTTTAGCTAGCACCCACAACATTATAGATTAATCATATTCTGCCTAGGTACACTTTGATTTAACTCGTTCCTTTTTGTTCTGCATATTTTCTTGATTTAGTTCTTTGTTGCATTACACAATCTACTTTCAAACATAAAATTAGTTTCACTTTTGCATTTGTTTTCATTCATTTAGATTATTCAATTGTATTTAGTTAACTCGATTTAGATTAGGCAACATCACACATATCATTATTTTAATGAACCATTAGTATTTTTGCTCCTATCTCACTTATTTTAGGTGAAAAACCCTAGAAGAGAAAGAGTTGTCCATAGGAACCAAAAATCAACTATTCATTTTGGTGAACCCCACTTTTTGAGCACTTTTCATTTTTTATTTCATTTACATATTGCATCCTAGTTTGAATTTGCATTAACATTCAATTAGTAAATTGTTTTGTTTTTGCATTATAGGACATTTTATCTTGCATTAGTGAAAGCTTCATTTAGACTTCATTTTTACATTGCATCTCATTCAAAAATGTAAAAGATTTCATTTTAAATCTTTGATTGCATCTTATAGATCATTAAAATCATCTTAAATTTTTTGAAAAGAACAGAAAGACATCATACTGGGACTTAGTTTCCACCTAGGGTGAATCAATCCCTCTACATTTGTTAAACAATATTTTTAGCATTTTTTTGGAATTTGTCTGCATTTCTATTTTCTATAGGTAGATATCAGTTACAGTTAGCAACATTTCTATTATTTGCATTTCAAACTCTTAGATTAGTTTTGATTTTCATTCATCCCTACTTTGTGGTACTTGCATGAGTGTTTGGTGCCTCATTCATAATACTTTAGTGAGAAGAATTCCTAATACTTTAGTGAGAAGAATTTCTAGACTCATGGCCTCTCATGTTAGAAATTTCATTGTGGACCTTGGGATCTCATGAGCTCCTACTCCTCGTATGGAAAATGGTGCATTACGCCTTGACAATACTACTTCTATGCTTTACGCTTTCCATCCAATAAATGTTGACAGCCAAAACAACTCTCTCCCACAAAGAAAAGGTTATTAATATTTATGTAGATTTTGCACATTTACAACAATACTTCTCACTTGAAAACATTTCCACCACTACCATACATGGCATTGAAATTCTTCATCATTTGATTGAAAGTGATGATGGCTTACAAGTAATGAAGAGAATTTCTGAGATTTACAATAAACATGCCTCTTCTAATACCCAATTCGTAACCATTCCTGTAAGCCAAAGAGGACCTCAAGTTCTTGTCCCTTCAACCATAGCTTCCATACCAACTTATACCAATCTGCAAGTCCATACAACTATGCATTAGACTAATTATGTAGCTACCTCTTATTTGATTTTTTCTAGCATTCCTACTTCTCTTGTGGCATCAAAAGTCCCTTCCACCACATTCACACCCCATAGTATTCCTTTTACTTCCCCTCACATAACCTATACTCCATCACCATTTTCCCTTCCACCTCAACCCACATACTGCGATCCCCATCTTACATAACTCCTTACCATTGTTTCATCTATGTAACATCAAATTTCCAGCATTAGCCAAGGTCAATCCACTCCACTTACATATCATGTCCGTAGTAGCCCCTTATTCGTAGAAATATTATGTACCTCGATGCCACAAGGGATAGAAATGCCTCAGTTTGAGAAATATGGAGAAAAAGGGGACCCTATCAAACATGTTAGTGCCTATACATCTTTGTGTAGTGACTTCATCCTTGATGATAAACTGTTAGCCAAAATGTTTCTAAGGACCTTGTAAGACATTGCTTTAGAATGGTTTTCCAACTTTCTTAATCATTCCATCCATTCATTCAATGAATTGGTGGATGCTTTCATAAGTCATTTTCCAGTTCACATGACACCTAAAAAGATAATGGCTAACCTTATGTGATGTAGAAAAAACACAGATGAAAAAGTAATGGATTTTATCTCATGATACAAGTCTGTGTATGCTCAAATTGATGTTAAGATTCTTGATGCACATATTCAAAATATGTTTATCAAAAACTTGCACACACACCTTTAGGATAAATTAACAATGATGAAATTACTTTCAATTATGCATTTATGCAGAACCTTGTGTGAATACCATAATTTTGTTTCAAGTTGTGATTCAAAATTGACCTATAACCAAGCTGAAAAACCTGAACACAACAATCAAAACCAAAATAACACACAAAAATTCTGCAAACCAAATAGAGGCTTTTTTGTTATGAAATAACTTGCACACTAGAAGAATATGATATGAAATATGCTACAAATATTTGATAATAACTGAGAATAACAAGCCACTTTGAGGGGGAAAACCTCCAAATATCTCTAATGAGAACACACTTCACAACTTGATGATGAAATAAGACTCACAACCTCCTATATATACCTATTTATGCCTAGGATATCACCAAGGCCAACTTAGACACACCTATATAAGCCTTAGGCTGACCTAAAAAGCTAAATAACAATATACTAATGATAATATGACCTAATAGAGAGTTAAGATAGCCACAAACTGACTATTCATAACTCGATGTACACTAATATTAAGGGTGTAGCATGCCCCCCTTCTTCAAAGAAGCATTGTCCTCAATGTTAATCAAGTTTGGATTCCTTAGCTTCATTTTGCATCTTTGATGAATACACTTTGGTTCCAGAATGATTCTTCCTTCTTCATCAAGTTCTAGTAGTGTTGTTTGAGAGTGGAATACTATTCCCAATTACCTTCTTCAAACAAGAAACATGAAAATTGGATGTATCTTTGTTGTTAATTGCTTAACTCTGGCTTAGCAAAAGAAATGTAGACCAATCTTTTTGTATGATTTGGTATGGACCATAATACCTTGGGAGACAACTTATTATTCTTTTTTTGTTTCTTAAATGGGATTTTCTTATAAGGCTACAATCGCAAGAAGACCCAATCCCCAACTTCAAAACTTCTTTCACTACGATGTTGGTCTGCCTGTTGTTTCATTCAATTTTGTGCCATGGCTAAATTCTCCTTGAGTCCTGAAAGTACTTGTTGTTGATGAAACAAGTGGTCTTCTACTGCCTAAACTCTTAGTGACACCTTTATTGATGATGTGATGGAAGGAGGATGATATCCATAAAGTGCCAAAAATGGAGACATTTTTGATGAGATATGAAAATAAGTGTTATACCACCATTCTACAATTGGTAGCCAATCTACCCATTGAGACTATTTCTCTAAAGTGAAAAATGTAGATATCCTTCTAAACACTTATTAACAGCTCATTTTCCCATCTGATTGAGGGGTGGTATGAAGAGCTATGACCCAATTAGTGCCAAACATGAGAATAAATCTTTCCAAAAGAAGTGACTAGTGAAGATAGGATCATGATCACTAACAATAACCTTAGGTATACCATGTAGCTTTTGGATATTCTCCAAAAAATATTTTGCCACTGTACTTGTTGTAAAAGGATGTGATAATGCAATGAAATGTGCATATTTAGTGAGGCGATCAACTACTACCATGATGACATTATGACCTTTAGATTTGGGAAGCCCTGTCATGAAGTCCATCAATACCTCTTCCCAACACTGGCTAGGAATAGATAAGGCTTGCAAGAGACCTGGTGTCTTAATTGTTTCCCCTTTATTCCTTTAACAAACCAAACATTCAGCCACAAATTTTTGAACATCACCTTCTAGGCCTTCCCAAAAAAAATCTTGCTTGACTCGATGATATGTATTAAAAAATCCTAAATAACCACCCACTAGAAACTCATGCAACTCTGTAAGAATCTTGTGTTTAAGAGTGGAATTCTTGCGGAGATAAAAATTCCCTTTATACCAAAGAGTATCTCCCTTCCAACAAAACTTATCTGAACTACTACAATCACTTTTTAATTGTTCGATGAGATTACTTGTCGTAACATCATTTTGCCACTCTACTTTGGCTTCCTCCACCCAATTTTCTTGTAATATTGAAAGGGCACACAATAAGGCTTCATCTTTCTCATCCTTCCTTGAAAGTGCATCTACTACAATATTTTATTTCCCTTTCTTATATACAATCTCAAAGTCATATCTTAACATCTTAGTGACCCATTTTTGTTTCTCTTCAGAACATAGTCTTTGTTCCAAAAATTATTTTAGGCTATAATGATTTGTCTTAACCTTGAAGTGTCTACCCAATAGATAAGGCCTCCATTGTTTAACTACATGGAGGATTTCTATCATTTCCTTATCATAAATTGGTTTTAGTTGATTCTTACCCTTTAATTGATGACTCTCAAAAGTAACTGGTCGACCTTCTTGCATGAGTACTGCTCCTATCCCATTTCTAGAAGCATCACATTCCATAATGAATTCCTTGGTGAAGTTAGGAGTGGCAAGCACTGGAGTTGTACACATAGCCTCCTTCAATCTCTCAAATGTTGTATTGGTAGACTCGTTCCAATGAAAAGAATCCTTCTTCAATAGAGTGGTGAGAGGTGCTACTATACTACCATAATTCTTCACAAATATTCTATAGTACCCTGTCAATCCCAAGAATCCTCTCAGTTTCTTAATGGTTTTTGGAATAGGCCATTCCATGATAACCTTAATTTTGTTAGGGTCCACCTTTACTCCTTCATGTGAAACTATGTGTCCCAAATACTCCACCTCTGTAAGACCAAAAGCACACTTGGATGGCTTAGCATAGAGTTTATGATCTTCAAGTATTGTAATGCTTGATCCACATGTTGCAAATTTTCTTCCCGTGTCTTGCTATAAATCAATATATCATCAAAGAATAATTAACACAAACTTTCAAAACTTCTTAAAATGGCATTCATCAACTTTGGAATGTAGATGGTGCATTGGTAAGACTAAATGGCATCACTAAATTCACATGACCCTCATGAGTCCCAAATTTTGTCTTACAAATATCTTCCTCCTTAATCCTAATTTATGATAACCAAATCTAAGATCTAACTTGGTAAAATACATAGCTCCATTCAATTCATGTAGAAAATCATCAATGACTGGAATAGGAAACTTATCTTTAATGGTGTACATGTTGAGCACTCTATAATCTAGACACATGCGCCAAGTATCATCCTTTTTACGTACCATCACCATTGGTGAGGAGTAAGCACTTTGGCTATGCCTAATAATTCCTGCCTCTAGCATCTCCTCAAAAAAAATTTCTATCTCACTCTTTTGTATGTGTGGATACCTATAAGGCCTAATGTTCAGTTGTTGGCTCCCTAGAACTAATTGTATGGCATGATCATGATACCTCTTAGGAGGAATTCCTTTAGGCATATCTCTAGAACAACTGAGTGATGATCAATTATAGCTTGCAAATTTGGATGAGTAGGAGCATTAGATTCAGAGACTTCCAATGAACATAGTTGGGCCACAAATCCATCCACTCCTTTCTTAAGCAACTTTTGCATTTGATGAGAGCTTACCATTTGTGGAGATTTTTCCTTCAACCTCCTTAGCTCTACTACCCTTCCTTCTGATTGAAATATCATGACTAGTTCTTGGAAGTTCATCTCAATCGTTCCCAATGTAGTAAGCCATTGTACTACCAAAACAATATCTGTTGCACCCACAGATATCACATACATTGGGGTATTAAGTTGATAATATCCCATGGATAATTTAATGCTATGATACTTCCTTGAACAAATAACTATACCACCATCTGCAATCAAAACCTAAAACTCTGGAGCTAGATATATAAAACAATTTAGATGAGTAGCTAAATTTTTATTGATGAAATTATGAGTACTACCTAAGTTGATCAACACTATTACCTTCTACTTCTTTAAGAACCCCACCACCTTGCGAGTTTGTGGAGCACTGAAACCTGAGAGTGCATGACAAGAAATGACTGGTTGAGAATCATTTGATTCCTCATTTGACTCTCTTTCATCCCTCTAGTATGGGTTCTCCTCTTCCCTCACTCTGGACCTTCAATATAGAACAATTTATTTTCAATCGCATTTGTTCATTGTATTTGCTATCACAATTGAAACACAACCCTTGATCTTTCTCCTAATTTTTGTGATCCAACCTAGTAGGTTGTGTTGAATATCCTTTCTCTCTTGTCACATTAGCCCCTTGCTTCTTAGGAATCAAATACTTCTCCTCTACCCTGTGTGGTAAGATAAAAGACTCATTTATGGAGCTAGGGCTAAACATGAGTACCTCATGTTGAATGTGATCCTTGAGACCACCCAAGAATAATTCATTCAAGTTTTCCTCCATAATTGTATCCACCCTTAAGGATAGATTTTGGAATTGTTGAATATAATCCTTAACTGATCCTATTTGTTGAAGTTTAGCTAGCTGGCTGAAGAAGTTGTCTGTGACGCTATTGCTATATTGTGCTTGGAGTTCCTCTGTAAAAATTGACCATGATACAGTGAGCCCCTTTTTACTTCAATGAGTGCAAAGCCAACAATACCAAATGAATTGATCCGGTTCTAGATAGAGAAGCCATCGTGACCTTTTGTCCATTTTGGATTTGGTGTACTTCAAAAAAATTCTCCATTTGGTTTATCCATGTTAGAGGATCCTTGCCATCGAACTTGTGCATATCCACCTTTGGAAATAAATTTCTACATCCAATAGGAGTACTAAAGCTTGTGTTAATGGTAGCTGACCTAGAATTTTCACCTTGGTCGCTTGAGAACTCCTTTCTTGGTTCAACCATGTAGGTGCTTAACATGTTTTGTATGTTTGATATATCTCCTCTTAGGCCACACATATCCATCTTCCTTGAGGAACAAGTCTTCTCTTGGACCTCATTGATTTCATTAGGAGTAATATCCTCTATTGTTAGCACATCCTATCAGAGTCTTTCCTGAGGACAAATACTCTTGCCCCTTGTTGTCGGCCCTCACATGATGGAAACCACTAATTTTGAAATAAATCATATACAAAATGAACTCTAAATTTCAAAAATTTCATCGCGGATTCTAATAGGGGAAAAATAACTCACCTGGGTATGTGTAGGATCATCATGGAAAAAAACTGCCCCTTAATTGGCAAAATTCAAAAATCAAAGAAAACGACGAAAAATTTGAATAAGTTATCTATATTATTTCAAAATATGTAAGAATAAAATTTGTAGAAAATTGAATGTAGTTTCAAACTACTAGGTTTGTTTAAAAAATCTATTTGGTGGAAAATTTGAAATTTCAAATGCAAAGTGGGTACTTAAATTTAGGGAAAAAATAAGAAGTGTCTGTCTGACCACCCTAACCACAATAAAATGATAATATTTTTTTATAAGATTTTAGATATAAGTAGAGCACTCATGGCCCGATGTGATGCATTTTTATTTGAATTTTTTTTCCAAGTGAATAATTAATTATGAATTATTTATTACAACTTTAAAAAAAATATAAAACTTGTATGTCCACCACCCCAACTTGGTCAAACATTATGAAATTCAGATTTTCTTTTTAACTCTATAGTATGCAAAGCATAGAATGATGCATGTTTTGATTTTAAAACAATGCAACTACTGTTTGAAAGCTATAGATATTTTTCAATCAACCTATCAATTAAGACTTTAGCTCAATTTGAATAGAAAATGAATAATAATTACTTATTAAATTCAAAGTAAAGCATAATTTATATTGGTAGAAAGTTGAGAATCTCCTTTTAAAAACCCTTTTTGTTTCATCAATTTTGGGTAAAAAAGTAGTCATCAGCCACATACCCATCATATTGCCACTTTTGGGCCCATCATGATCCTGCATACCCAATTCCTAGGAAAATCTCCATGAAATAAGCAAATTTTGTATGGAGAGTGATAGTTGTGAAAATTTTAATTTTTCAATAACTTACTTATTTCTACTCTAATTCCTCCAATTTTTTTACTGTAATCTCTTTTAGTATGTCTTCAAAAACATAATAAAAAAAAAAAAAAAATTTGCCAAAATATGAAAGATATGCTCTTCCCAAAATTGTCTCAAAAATTGAGAGAAAACCTTGCCTCTATGGTGCCAAGATCATGTTTTGATACCACTTGTTATGAAATAACTTGCACAATAGAAGAATATGATATGAAATATGCTACAAATATTTGATAATAACTGAGAACAATAAGCCACTTTGAGGGGGAAAGCCTCCAAATATCTCTCATGAGAACACACTTCACAACTTGATGATGAAATAAGACTCACAACCTCCTATATATACCTATTTATGCCTAGGATATCACCAAGGCTGACTTAGACACAACTATATAAGTCTTAGGCCGAACAAAACAACTAAATAATGATATACTAATGATAATATGACTTAATAGAGAGTTTAGATAGCCACAAGCCAACTATTCATAACTCGATGTACAATAATATTAAGGGCATAGCATTTTTATAGTTTAATTAGCCTCCTCAATCTCAGCCATAGTCAACCCAATCTATTCCAAATCAAGTGGCAGTTATTAAAGCGGCAGTACCTTATACCTATGGGGACCCGAAGAGACAATTTACTCCCCTACCCAATACCCTTCATAATACAATGAACCAATTAATTCAACAACACCTACTCACTTTGCCACCCGTCCGACCGCTTGATCTAAACAAACCTTTACCACCCACCTTCAAACCTAATACTTATTTTTATTTTTAGAACTAGACTAGACATGACATTGAACTTTGCAAGCGTCTAAAACATTTAGTTCAAGACCTCATTGATTTAGGCCATCTACCCATTATGGGTGTTAATGATCAAGGCAATAAGTCTCAAGGTAACTCTAACCAAAATTCTGTACCTTTCACTCAATCCCATGCCTAAGTATAATACCTCATTTGTCAAGGTTGCTTTTAACCTTCAACTGTTGATGTAATGACTATATATACAAACAATGAACAACATGATACACCTCCCCCTGTTACTACGGAAAGTCTTAGGAATGATCTGGTAGCTATGATAGATGTTATCCCTCGTAAGGGCGAAACCATTAAGTTTCTTGATATCACTTTCTCTTCTAAAGACATACTAGAAAAAATTCTTGATGGTCCCCTTTACATAGCTGGTACAATCTATAAAAATCCCACTAATGGGATATTAATAGATCCCACTTGTGTTGAGAATGTGATCACAGATGACTTTCTAGTATTACATGAGCTATATCAAGATGAATATAATAAACCAACTGCATGGATTAGGAAACATACTATTTTTGCATGCCCTACGATCAGATTGATCATGCTACCCTTACATATAGAACCTAAAACTTTGGAGGTAACATTTTCAATTATTCCACAATCTGACCAAATTTTTTTGTGGCTAGGCCACCATTGGCTTCGCTCAATGAAAGTGGTCTCATCATTTGTTCACAAGTTTTTGAAGTTTCCACATGATAATGAGATAGTCACCATACACCATAGTGGCTTTAATCCTTTATCTTCCAAAGGTAATTTTTCATTAGAAACCTTTGGCCTACATCTATGGAACCCATCACACATTGAAAGGACATCATTTTTATAACTTATCAAAAGTTTAAAGCCAAAAAGATAGTCGAATTTTCTCTTCAGAACTTGTTCCTATCCACTTCCACACCTCCTCTCATATATGAAACCATACTCTACCCGAATCTGACATTGAGAAAACTATACAACCTCCTAAACAACCACCCCTAGATACTTCCCCACCATCATTTAAATGAACAAGGGAAAATGAAACCACTTTTATCATGCCTACTCACATCAAACAAGTGTATAAATCCAAAGCGAAAGTGGTTGATCCATCCTGGGTATGTGCAGGATCATCATGGAAAGAACAGGCCCTTAAGTGGCAAAAAATCAGAAAATTAGAGTTAGGCAACTTGACATAAAAAAAATTTGAATAAGTTATCTATATTATTTCAAAAAATATGTAAGAATAGTGGATCCAGAGTAAATTGAATGAAGTTTCTAAACTACTAGGTTTGTTTAAAATAATAATAATTTGTTTGGTGCAAATTTGAAATTTCAATGCAATGGTACTTAAATTTTAGGAAAAATAAGAAGTAGGTGTTTGTCCTGACCACCCTAACCACAATAAAATGATAATATTTTTTATAATATTTTAGATATAAGTAGAGGACTCATGTCTCGATGTGATGCATATTTTTATAATTTTTCTAAGTAAATCATTAATTATTATTTTTATTAAAATTTTTTAAAAAATATAAAACCTTGCCATGTCTAACCAATCTAACTTAAGTCAAAAATTCATCAAATTAAATTTTTTCTTTTAACTCTATAGTATGAGAAGCATAGTATGTGACTTTATGTTTTGATTCAAAAGGTGATACCGCTTTGAAGCTATAAGTAGATGTTTTACAATTAGCCTATCAATCAGGACTTTAGTCATAATTTGAATAGAAAATGAATAATAATTACTTATTAAATTCAAAGTAAGGCATAATTTATATAGATGGAGAGCTAAGAATTTCTTTCAAAAGCCCTTTTTCGTTTCATCAATTTTGGCTAAAAAAATAGTCATCAGCCACATACCCATCATATTGCCACTTTTTGGCCCATCATGATCCTACACATACCCTCCTTTTTTGATTTCTTTTGTTCTTCCCTCTTTGGAAGTAGAAGAAACTATGTTGATTCAATCTTCTCTTACACCTCAACAACTCCAAAATAGAAGGAAATGAAACCACAGTGGTATGGAATGAAGTCGTCGTTGTTGTCGTCTCCTTGCTCATCAATCTCGCATAGAATAAGATGAAGAAAATCAACCTTTAGCTTTGACTAAAGTAATAGATGACCACCCTCCTCCTAACTTGCCACAAGATAGTCCCTTGGAAGCAACCTTTACAACAAATTGAACCAATCCAACAACCTTCATTTTTGATCCATCCATCCTTATAAATCACCCTTTGTCCTCCTGTTGTCATTAATCTTTATGATGATGATGATGATGTGATGATAGAAAAAATAGATGAAGATGTGCATACGGATTTAAATTCTTCATTTTCATCTACAATGAGGTTAAATGGTACATCATGTCCACCAAGTGAAGAACCTAGTATGTCTCCTAGTTTGGTGCTCACAATTCTTCCTTTGGATAGTCAACCACCCTTGCATTACATTGAACATTATTGGGAGGAAGATGACCTATTAGATGGTTGACTTGCAGTCACCTAACTAGCCTTTTTTCTTTTATATTTTTATCTTCCTTTTCATGTGTGTATAGTGTTCCTCTGTGTCATGCATTTGATGTTTCCCTCTCTTCGCATACACTTCTATTCATATCTCTCTACTTCTATATGTCATACATTGTCTTTTTCTCTTTTTTTTTGTGTCCTCCTTTTGGGGATGATGCAAAGCATAAAAACTCCATATGTCTCTTCCATGTTGACCCAAAAGGTCCTTGTCTTTTTTTCTTTTTTTGGTGTTTTCCTTTCAGGGATGACACAAACCATAGAGACACCATATGTCTCTTCCATGTTGACCCACAAGGTCTTTTTCTTTTTCTCTTTTTGTTTTGTTTTCTCCTTTTGGGGATGATGCAAGGCTTTTAGACCGAAATGTCTCCTTCATGTTGACCCAAAATATTTTTCATTTTCTTTCACCTCTTTTTTTTCCTTTCACTTGTATTCTCCTTTTGGGGACAATGCAAGGCATCGATACCGCAATGTCTCTTCCATGTTGACCCAAAACGGACTTTATTTTTCCTTTGTTTCCACTCTCTTTCTGTCATTCTTCTAGTTCTATGTGCTTTGGGGAATGATAAAAATTCTAAGCACTTTCATAAACACAATGCAACAACGAACATACTAACCCAAAATCCATAGATCCCTTATGTGTTTGGTGTGCTTTCTTTTCTAGGGGGAAACTCCCTTTTT
>VDFB02119782.1:0-23484 GCA_007258455.2 Sequoia sempervirens | reverse complement strand
CTCTAGCCTTTTTCTTACCTTTATCTTTTCCAATTTTGGCTAGTAGTGCATCCCAATTAGGTGGACTATCTTCCACAACCACCTATTTTATTTTTATTTCCTTTTCAAGCCACTCAAGGACAATAGATTCTAATCGTGCCTCAGCTTGTTTATGTTCATCTTGTTGACCTCTAGGTACCTCATTCAAATTTTGTTCATCGGGAGCCTCATCCACCTTACTTTCTTCTTCGATGTGTTCTTTCTCATGTTTAGGTGATTGGATCATTTCTCCCTCTACTTCCCTTGGAGGAGATTCAACCGTCCTAGTTCTAAAAGGAGAATCTGTATGTGCAACCACTGGGGATTGCATTATCTTTTCAATCTCCTCCTCTATACTATGGAGATCACCTACATGAAATTATTTACCTTTAGTATCCAGATGATCTTCAATATTTCCTTCCTCACCTGGCTCACCTTGAACTTCATGGGTGGGAGGCACATTATCATGTTGCTCCTCATGAGAAATCACCGGTGGTAAGTCAGCCTTAGGAACACTTTCCCTAGGAGGAGTCCTAGACTTCCTTGCATACACTTTGGCCTTCTCCTCTGAACTTTCAACATCTATTACTAGTGGGGCAACTTCCTCCACAACCCTGGAGCTAGCTTTCTCTGACAATTTTATAATTCTTTTCCTCTTTGGCATAGGAGCATCGACCTCAGGGCTCTGCTCAGACTTCTTAGTCCTTGTCCTCTTCTTGGCCTTTGACTTCCTCTGTTTCACTATTTCCTGGGTCTCCTCTTCTTGAACGTCTTTAGATTTATCTTTGATAGGGGAATATAACTTTCCCTTGCATTTAGGGTCTTGTTCGGTAGATTCTTCGGAGGTAGAATGGGGATCCAAATCTCCCATTAGGTCATAAGTGCACTTCACTCCTTTATTCTCCAACTCCCACAAAGTGTGCTTGAGCCACATCCTGGTAAATTTGAGAACATGATCCATCAGTTGTTTTAACTCTATTTGCTCCTCCTCCAGCCAATCTACATCACCAATTGGTTTGTCCTTTATGGCCTCGTAGACGTGATCCTGGATCAAGTTTCCATCATCCTCCAACTAGTTAGGAACTGCCCTTACATTATATAGTCGAACTAACTCAACTGGGAGCTGGGAGAATTTCCTCTTTCTGACCTCGTACTCATCACCGCAGTTGGCCCAGTAGTCCTCCAAATTCACCTTATGGCTATATTCTCTGCTGGCCCTCTTTTGAGCCTCTCCCATGATATCAAACTTGGATCTCTTGGAATGGAGAGACAAACCAAGAGCACTCAATTCTTCTTCTGAAGCTTGGGCAGAGCCAATGGAAGGACATACCTCACTAGTTCCAATCCTTAGGGGAAAATCCCCACCAAATCCTATCTTGTGCTTGTCTTTCTTGACAATGGCATCAAAATCACAAATCTGCCTGGTGACTTCCAACAATATAATGTAGTCAATGGGGTACCTTGGAAGTCTGTATGGGGCTTTTTGACATCCATCAATTCGGATGTAGGAGAAGGTTGGGAACTGAATGAACTAGGCTCCATACCTCTTGATGAGCTCCTTGGCTAGATCCGAAATCCTGACATGCTCTGCTTCTTGGAGCACTCTGGTGATATGCATGGTAAATGCATCATTTTCTCTTCCATAATTCGAACCTCCCCAATGCAACTGAGGGAAAACCTCATAGATAATATCCTGCCCAAAGGTGCCCCTTGTATCTAATCCTCTATAAGGATGGAACCTTGCACATGCATAGACCAAGTATGAGGTCATTGTGAAGGTCTTTGTCTGCAACACATTGGACAATTGCTTATGAATCACCTAACTGATGACTCCTGCCCAATGGTAGTTAACCTTCTCTTGTTCCATCCTTACAATGGCATGGCACATCCAATTCTCAAGTGTACCAGCACTCTTCAATTTGACCACCCTGCTCAGAAAGGTGATGGCATCATAATACTCCTTAAATTTTACTCTGTACAACTGCTTGGGCAACTTGAAATAGTGGGACTTGGGTTTCTCCAACCAAGAATTGATTAGCTACTGAGACTTCATGGTTTGGTCATCATAGTACTCTTGGGTTGCCTCAATGGTGAATCCTACCACATGAGATCTTTCGGGCATGTTGAAGGTTTGAGCAATGGAGACCGGGTTGATATTTGCAATAATTCTCCCTTGAGGACCAATTATCCTCTGTGTGTCCTGATCATAGTGTCTTGCGCACTCTAGGACTAGCTCATATCACTGTACCATTGAGGGGAAACTAGCCACATGGGTCAGGCCTGATTCTTTCATTCTTCTAGTCACCAAAGGAGGCTCCTCAGCCACCATCCTTGCTTTAAACTCTTCATAGTCCTAGAGGCCAACATTTGTATCAGTGACTTCTGACCAAACAGAAGTGATCTTACTTTCCGGGACCTTACTCTTAATATCCAGCTTGATTCTTTCTGCATCTGACAGCAAGGACCCTGCTACTCCTTTGCTTGATTCAGCCTACATTCAATATGAAAATGTAATAAAAAAAATCATAGGAAAGCAAGTTTTAATTATCAAAACACCATTAGAATGTATCTCACACAATCACGGTGCCATTAAAATTCATATGGAATGACCACAACAAATTTTGGGTTTCAAGGCCACCCATGGAATCTGAGCCAGAGAGGAATTTCAAAAAATTCTAGTCCACTTGGATTCCAATGGAGTAACCAGGAAACACCTACTTAACCCATAAATTTGATCATTTTTCATCAGTAAACCACGTGGGAAATCCCAATGTGACATGAAGTAATCAGAAAATGCATTGAAAATCACCAACATGTCATGCTATTCAATATTCCTTCACATTTCATCAAGTTTTAGGAAAATCCATGAGGGACGGATTTCCACGAAGAGCAAGCCCAAAAGGATTTTTGGGAAATCAGGGGAACACTGGATTTCAGAGAAATTCGGCCTTGACGGACATTTGTGGGTAGCACGAAGTTCCGAACCAAAGGAGAATCCAGAGTGAGGACTTCAACATAAGTTGGGATCTTGTGGAGAAGTCTCGGCGAAGGGGCGAGGTTACGCCGAAAGGTGCCATCAGAAGGATCTCACCAAGACATGGTGGTTTTGGTGAGATGTCCCAGTGAGAAAGGGACATAGAAAACAAATCAGAATGAGCCCAGGGTGGTCGGGCTAAGGTCTGGGCAAAAATTACATGTCTCATCGACCGGTGGGCCCAAGCAAACACCTCGGTATAACTTCAAGTTTTCAGTGGGAGGTCCCAACGAAATGGAAATGTTCCACCAACCAGGGCTAGGCTTACATTCAGCGAGAGGTCTCAATGACAAGGTCTGAGCTTGCAAAAATAGAAGGCCTCGCTACAACGTCTCGGCGAAGGCTAGGAGTCTTGCCAAAGCGGAGGACTCGATGAAAGTGGGGAGTTCACTGTAAAGTCCCAACAAATATGTTATGTCACAGTGAATCCTGAAGGGATCGGCAAGAGTAGGGATTTTCACGGTAAGGTCCCAACGAAATGTGGATGCTACGGTGACAGAAAGAACACAACTCGGCAAAAGGTTTTGCCGAAGGATAGATGTCCTGGCGAAACAACATGACTATCGGTAGAGCTGCCAGACACCGTCATGACATCTTGGTGACCCGAGGTGTGTCCTACTGAAGGAAAACATGAACAAGCAGGTTGATGAGAGATCTCCCCGTAGGGTGAGATCTTGGTGAAGGTAAAGGTCTCGCCGACTAAGGTTACAAGATCTCATCGGTACAAAATGATAGTGTCACAGTGACAAGACAGAACAAATGAAGACTACTTCGGCAAACCCCAAGGTGATCGGCATATGGTCTCGCCGAAGATGAAAGGTCACAATGAAGAGAGCTCAGAAGGGATGGACCATCCTGGATTGTGACACTAAGGCACGATTTTGCCCAAACATTGAACCCACTAAGGATTTTGAAAAGTTTAAACTAGGGCAAGCTAGGAATGGGCCCTTTATGAATTTTCTCTACGCCCCAAGTCAATTTTAAAATGAGATAACCAGACTTGGCCCCGCCCTAGGTTTCATACCTCACCAACCACCATTAACACACAGCCAAGCTCAAAATTTACTTACCTCCACTGGTGAGTCACCACTAGGGTTTACTAATTACTCTTGGGAAAAATGCATTGAAATGCAGATGGATACATGAACTCAAAACTCTCCTGGGAGATGACAAAGGGTGCAATACCAAATAACCCTAGCATAGAACAAGTAACTACGCTGAAATTTAAATCCGACAAGATTCACACTACCAACATGCCATTCATAATTCAATCAATTCAAAGCAAATAAATTAGGCACATACCATTACAGAGTGGGAATTGATCCCAGTAGTAGCAAGAGTCAACAACTGACATCGGAAAGAACACACAAGAAACCACCAATAAATTAATCAAACCAAAGCAAAACGCCCCAAAACAAAATCCAACAATTGTAAAGAAGCACTCGTTAGCTCAAGTGATGGCAAATCCCTAACATAATGGCGCAAGAGATCTCATAAATCAAGCAAAATCTAGCCTTCAAAGTACGTACGAAGCCATTAATGCCATACAAGACAACCGGAGAAGGGGAATGCGGGAAGCCGATGGCGAGGGGAAAAACTAGATCATGCGAATCTGTGAAGACCCAAAATTTATAGTCCACTGATGACAAAACGGAGTCAAAGCGGGATTCGAGGGGAAATCACGGCGAGGTGGAAAATCACGAATTAGGGCAAAAGCGAAATTCATCGAACTTAGAATTTTCAACAAATACTTTGAGAGGCCATAGGCAATAAAATAGTCATTGAGCATAGTGCCCAAGTAAAGACAAAACCTCAAAGAATGAAATAGCAAAACCGGTAGAAAGAGAGGTCCCTACTTACTCATGTGTGAAAAGCGCACAACACATACCTTTGCGAATCTTTTCACAATCAAACTCCCATATTGATCCTAATCGAAATCAATACAAATACACTTTGACATGGGATGGTAACATTGTAATTTATGAATTAGTTTATGTTCTCTTTCATGATTGCATTGCTTGATTCATTTCTTTATAGTTTAATTTCATGAGTAGGTTGGGATTTGTCTTTGTTTTTATCTCATTCATTTGATTTCATTGTTGTTTCCTTATGCTTGATTTCCCCTTATAGCGAGAACTTATAGGGCATAGCTAAATTACACTCATACGAGGAGAAGGAAATTCTTGCAATAGTAAGATGCCATCAATAAATTCATGAATTACATCACTGGATATGCAATTTTGTCCACACAAATCATCTACTATAAGATACTTGATGAACAAACTGTGGTAGGGGTAGGCTAGTTAGATGCTCTCCTATAAGAATTTGATATCAAAATAGAGGAAAACCTAGGAAGGCTAATGTAGTAGCATATGTCCAAGGTTGCCAACACAATTGTAGAAGGGGTGTAGATGACTCATTTTTAGATGAGAATTTTTTTTCTCTTAATATACATACACCCCAGTATGCTGACATTTCAAATAATTTAGTGACAAGGAAAATACCAACACACTTTTCTCCAAAGGAAAAGAGACAACTAGTGAGAAAATGTTTCCCATATTATTGGGTATTTGGTTATCTATTCTACATAGGCCCAGACAATATAATGAGGTGTATAAGAGAATATGAAGTGTTTGATAAAGTGAGGCATGTCATGATGATCCCTCTGGGGGCCACTTTTTAGTCAAATGAACAACATTCAAAATCCTCATAATAGGTTACTACTAGCCAACTTTACAGAAGGATTTGACCAAGTACACAAGAATCTATGAAAAATGCCAAAGAATGGGTAAGCCAACCAAGACTGATGAAATGCCTTTGCAACCACAATTAACACTAGCACCCTTTGAAAAATGGGGTCTAGATTTCATTGGCCCAATTTCACCTACATCTAACAATGAGTACATTCTAGTTTGCACCTATTATTTGACCAAGTGGGTGGAAGTAAACGCATTACCGTTTTCCAAAGATGGAAATGTTGCTAATATGAAGATAATTTTACTAGTTATGGAGTACCTAGGGAAATAGTAACTGATCAAGGTCCATACTTTACTTCATAGCTCATCACAAAATCGGTTGAAGAATATGAAATAAGGCACAAAAAGTCAACACCTTATCACCCTCAGGCCAATGGCTAGGTGGAGGTTACAAATAGAGAAATTGAGTATTTTGACCAAGATAGTGCAATTACATAGAAAGGAATGGGCTGCTAGATTACCAAGGGTAGTATAGGAATACATAACAACATGGAAAATAACTATTGGTTTCACCTCCTATGAACAATATAGCAAAACAATAGTTCTCCCAATAGAGTTTGATTACAAAACACTCATAACAGCAGTGGACTTAGACATGGACCTCACAACAACACAAAAGGAGAGATTGCATAACTTAAATGGGCTAGATGAAATCAAGATGGAAGCAATGCATCATATAGAGATAGTACAGAAATAGAGGACAAAATAGAATGACCAATATATAAAGACAAAGGAATTCAATGTAGGAGATTAGGCCTTATTGTATGATGCAAGATATAAAGATTTTAAGGGAAAACTCTAATATAGATGGTTGGGACCCTATGAAATAAGCCAAGTTTTTCCTAATGGGGTAGTCAAGTTGGAAACCATAGATGCAGTAAGGTTCTCACTATTGGTTAATGGCCACAATTTGAAGCTTTATGAAAAACCGATACAAAAAGATGATTTGATTATTTTTCTTATTCAACAATATGGTATTATCAGTGATTTAGATACAAGTACAAAACCACACAATGATGACTCAACAACAAATGTACCAAGTTCTTCAAGTGATTTAGTGGTTGAGCTACACAACTCATCCCCTAAGGTCACCCAAGTTTAGTTTACTAATCCACCTCACATGCACACACAACACAATTACAATGATACACATTTTTTTTGCAGAATTCTCCATATTGTGGTAGGGACCTATAGCTTCATGTACTAAAGTTGTTATATTTCAATCAGGAACCTGTTGCAGTAGGGACCTATAGCACATTACACATGAGTGATCAAACTTCAGTTTGGGACCTGTTACAGAAGGAACCCACCATGTTATCTATAAGAGAATTTCAAAATTTGGTGCCACATTAATTGTAGATCATCACCTTTTACTCCACTTTTTCATCACACATGCAACAAATAAACCTGCCATATTAATACATGCAATATGCTCATTTCATTTCATGATGCATATTTTGAATGTCAAGAATTCAGCCTATCACTTCAACTTCCCCGATTCGTATATTTCACTTCATTTCAAACCACATGCCAGACTATCATTAATTCCACCCTCTATACATTCATTCATTTCAATTAACTCATGTCAAATTAGCATCATGTAGTAGATAATATTCAAATAAGTTTCACATGTGCGGAAATTGAATTCATAATATCTACCAGGTGTGCATACTTCACAACCATAATTAACATGGAATTTCATTATGTTTTGTAGACACTAAAAATTTTCCTAGGCTTATGACCCTTAATTTCTTCATAATTCTCATTTCCATTTTCATAATTAAATAATGTTATTTTCTAAAGTCATTTGTCCTCTATTAATTAAATAGCTTTAATAGTTTAATTAATTCATTTTTTCCATTATTCTTTCTTGATTAATTAAATAAATATTATTTATTTAATTACATTGCTAATTAAATTTTTCATCTTTCTAAAATTAAATAAACTATTATTTAATTAATTTCTACAACACTTTTTTTTTTAGACTATAGGAATCGAGTAGCATGACCCCCTATAAACTATAGTGCACCTGGTAAACTTTTTAACGTGACCAACAATGCTAGCACGACACACCCTTCGGTACCACGGGGGTGGGCGAGACTAGACCTCGTGACCAACCTCCTACAATAGGAAATATTTAGCCAACTGAGCTAGGGCCCCAACCCAATTTCTACTACACTTTTAACTATAATTAAATAATCACTTTAATTATTTAATTATTCCTTAACTTCTTATGTTTAATTAAATAAATCTTTATTCATTTAATTAAATCCCATAATCTTAAATGTCAAATTAAATCATTATTTAATTCATAAAAGGATTTATCCATATCATATTCCTCTATAATTAGATAATCTCTTTGTTATCTAATTAGTCACTTATCACTTAAGTCTAGATATAATTAGATCATTCAGTTATCTGGCGAGATAATATCTGATTATCTTTAATGAACAGACTTTCTATGTTAATCAGCCTGTTATCTAGATTAGATTTGATCTTTTGCATGCAATCCTCTATTAATTAAATAATTTTAATTATTTAATTAATTTATTTCCATTTTCTAATAGACTGTTTTATTTATGTCAATCCTATCTTTTACATGCAATATTTATCCTTATGTGCCTCAACCAATGATTAAATTAATTTTTAATTTAATCTCCACCATTCATGATTATCACTCACACTAATTCAACCCTAACCCTATTGCATGTCACATCTTTAATCTTAATCGTTAATTAATTTTCTTTTAATCTGAGCCTATCATTCGAAAATCATATTTTCTATAAACTTGATTTACCTCTATCATTATTACTCCTCCTAAAATTTTATGAGTTTTGGAAGCAACTTTCTTAATCTTCAATGTTTTGCTATTATCATTGTCATGAGGCCATACTTGCATACTTGAATAAAATATAAGGGAAAGCTTCATATTATAGCGAAATGGAGAAGGATAATGGAGGTGATTCATGGAAGTGCATGTGTGTTTGGTAAAATCATTTGTTTATGCATGTTTTTATAGTTTTCCATTGTTCTCAATTATTAGCTTGGGTTTATTTTGATTTATACTTTGAATTGTTTAACTTGGAATTTTCCCTATGCTACATCTGGTGAACCCAATGTGAAGGATTTTTTTTTTTGCAAATTTTGTATGACTTTCTATGTTTTGCAAGTTTTCCATATGATTCGACACAATCACCAAGACCGAGTGACACATCTACCAGTATTCTTCAATGCAATCACCAACACCATGCGCCACATCTATTGTATCGTGTCACAACTACAATTCCATAAGCCACAATTGATAATTTTGCAACTCATCTACTCCATATAGTGCACCACAACTGTCATACTGCAACACAATTTCCTGGTTTTAAATTTCAGCAAGTAATTTAGTTTTTTAGTTCAATAGATTAGAATTTCCTTGTTACTGATAATCTGTTCGTAGCGTGTGGCAAGAGAAAGTTAATGTTTGTTTTTGTAGGTTCGTTAAGCTACAACTCTCATTTGTCAAAGATTAAAATTGAAACTACTAATGAAATCTAATGTAGGATGTTTGTTGAAGACTTGATTTTGAAACCAATTACCTGATTAGCTTATGTCATATTTCATTTGGTGCTTAAAATAAACTATTGTTTAGTGTGTTTGATACTTCTACACATTATGTTTAAATTAAAACCCGATTTAATAATAAGAGTATCCTCTCCCCTTGCGCACTTGTGTGATCCTAGATGTAAGAGAAATTTTTATTAACTCTAGAGGGCCTTCCTTGGTGGGAAAAAGTACTCACCCCAAGGTGACTAAAATCGACAATGAGCTAAAGCCAAGCTACTCCCAACCAGTATATAAATGTGAATGCTACTAGAAAGCTTAGCATTACAGGTGTGGATGTGTTATACAGACAAGTTAATCTTGCCTCACATATAGCCACCTGAATGGGTTCCTAGATTAAAATCCATTTGTTTTTAGATTGCTAAAGTCCTTCTATTTGTTGGTGCAAGAGGTTGGACCTTTGAAGTCATCCCACATAGTTGTGGTTCTTAGTAGAGATGAAAATTTTGTCATGGGAGATTCATGAGAACTTTACGCTTGGTTTACCCGAGAAGCGAGTGCATTGTAAGGGGGAGCCTGTGTGGCCAAGCTTCTAATCATCCGCTAAGAATAAGTGTAGTTGGAGAAATCCAAGTGGGAACTCAACAGATATTGTCTTGGCCAACCATAGGAATTGTACTTGTCTTTTTCAAATTAAATTTTTTCACGTCAAAACCAAACCTAAACAAAGTGTTTTCTGACTGTCTTTTTTTTTGCTAAAATTTGATCAAAATCATATTGAAACAAACCTACAAAATTTTCCAAATATTATAAAAAAATAGATCATATTTATAGTAAACCACATTTGCTACAAAGAATTGCATCTTCTATTATGAACTACATCCGATATTAAGAATTGCATATGCTAGTATAAACCACATCTACTACTGTAAACCGCATCTCTATAAACCACATCTGATACTATAAACTGCAACCATCTACGAAATGATGCATCTATTAACCTGAACCGCAATTGCCTGACAACTAGAAAAACAAATTCCACTATCACAATCTGAGGTCAAACAGTCAAAATCAGTCTCTAATTATCCTTTAACAGTGATCTTTGAACAAAAACTAGAAATATTTTCTCACACTTTTCACCATTGCACCTTTTAGTTATCATTTAGCCATAGTAATAAACATACTAGTTGCAAACCTTAGTTACATTTTAGGAGTCCTAGTTATCTTCAGATCAATTAGACTTTAGGACAATTACCTTTGTAGATTTTAAAATAGTCCAACTTTCCATACTTTGGATAAACCTTTGCTTCAACGAAAATTGTCATTGAACCAAGTCACTTGTCACACTTATCATCTTTTGTCATCTTGGTGAGTCTTTTCTAGCTCCCCAGTTTAGTTTGGGAACTCGGTTTGTCTCTTGGTCTTAGTCTTACAAAAGGTCCCTTGACAAACTAAATTGAATCCTTGGTTAAACTTTGGATGGTTAGTAACCTCTTTTCAAATCTCCCAAAATTGATTACATGTAAAAGCTTGCCTACACTTTTGCACACTTAGACATAGACATTCTAGGACACCGTCATTTTAGAAATTCCTTATTTTCCAAAAAAGACCAAAAAAACAGCTGCATTAGCATTCATTCCTTATATCTAAAAAATCCAAAAACATAGACTAAAATCATATCATTCATAAACATAGTTCTACATCATCCACATTTTGAGCATATATTACATGGTTGAAATAAGGTCAATAAGGAAACAAAGATAAAAGATGGTTGATCCAAATGACTTTATCAGTCCATTTTCAAACCCCTTTCAAGGGACATCGAGACCCCACAAAAATTTATTGGAAAAATTTGTCACTAAAGACCAACAAGGACACATTGTAGTTGAAGACTTAGGCACTGTTGCACAAGACCCGAAGTTTTCCTCTTTTGTAGATGAGTACTTGGAAAATGATCCCCAATGATACTTAGAAAAATTGCTAGTAGAAGGTGCCATGCTACCTCCTAGATTTGAAATTGATACATTGCAAACTTCATCTACCCAAGGGAAAAACATGATGACTTCTAGTAGTTCTATCCCTCAAGTAACTATAGCCATACCATTTGGAGTACTTACACAAAGTTCCACGATAGTACATACATCACCATTTGGTACATCGAGCATGACATAAGGCCTTAATTTCACCATAGGGGCATCATTGTCAAATCCCTTTAGCCCTACTATTGGAAGAAAAAGGCCTAAAGTCAGAAAAAACATAACAAGTGTTATACCAAGCATCAATGCCACTAGTGCCATACCACAAATAGGGTTCTCACTAATAGGAAACATACCTTTCATCCAATATGGAAGCCAACTCAATCCTTTGCAAAACATACACATTCCCAATCAAATAACATCAAACCAAAACCCATTCTCTAACATTCCAAACCAAAATCCACCCTTCATTCCTACACTGAACCAAAATGTGTCACATAATGTTGGATTCCAAAACACTTACATAGACCCCAATAATACAACCAACACATCATTGAAACAAGTGGATGTTCTACAAACACAAATGAAATCCCTTCAACAACAAATAGACTGGTGATGTCTAGCAAAAAGAATTTTTCAGAAAAAGATTTATGTCCATTTCCCTTTGACAAAGCTTTATACATGATGCATTTCCCACATGGATATGTTATACCAAACTTGCCTAAGTATAATGGGAAGTGTAATCCTATTGAACATATAAGGGAATTTTCCACAATGTGCATAAAAATTGCATATGATCCCACATATCTCATGAGACTTTTTCCACAGAGCCTTGTTGGAATAGCAATTGAATGGTTTTCTCAACTTCCATATGGCATAAAATCATGGGGTGAACTTGCTGAAAAATTTATCGAACATTTTTCCTTTAACATTGACAATTAAATCACAATAGCAACCTTGTGTCACACTACACAAGATGAAGGAGAGAAATTTATCACCTTCTTCTAAAGATGGAGGAGTATAGCTAGTCAATGCCCTGTTGAAATACTTGAAAAGAAAAAGGTCACTATATTCCTAGAAAACCTTAATTCAAGCCACCAATGGACAATTCAACACTATTACCATAAAGAAAACTCTTGAATGTGTTGTCAAGACTCACCGAACTAAGCTAGCCATCCAAGGCCCTTCACCACAACAACAACCAGAGTCCTCCAAGCCTCAATACAATTTAGTTGACCAGTTGGGGAAGACCCCAACACAAATTTCTATCTTGGAACTATTGCATATATCACCCAATCATTGAGCCATTTTAGACAAAGATTTGCAAAGCATGATCATCCCCACCAACCTTGATGTTAATAATTTCTAAGAGATGGTAGGCTACCTAACAAACTCTCATCATGCTACCTTCACTGAACAAGATTACTCAAACAAGAAGATAGAACACAATGACCCGTTGCACCTTGAGGTTCTCGTCCATAAAAAGAAAAGTTAGATGAATCTTGGTAGATGAAGGAGCGGGCTTGAATATGTGTACCTTCCAACTAGTTAAGGCATTAGGATTCTTAGAGGTGTATGTGGATGCTACTAAGAGCATTGTCATTAAGGCATATGATGATGAAGAGCGATCATCTAAAGGAGTTGTAACACTTCCTATTAGAATTGGTCCTATAGTTGTAGATACCAATTTCCAAGTCTTGGATCTCATCCTTCCATATAGTATTTTACTAGGAAGACCATGGATACATGCTATGAAGGTCGTCCCTTTGACTTACCATCAATTCCTTAAATTCCCATACAATGGCACCAAGATCATGATAGATGGAGATCCTAATCCTTTCTAGTACTGCACTAACCTATGTGGAATACCCCAATGACAAGTGCCTATTAATCAAGAGGCTTCATCATCCAACTCATCCCAATATGTCAACCCATCCACCCTTTCCAAAACATCTACTTCCAAACTACCACCTTCTACTCCTAAGGTTGAGATCCAGGATAAAGGTTGTGGAGAGTATCATATGAAATCATCTTATTGCGTCAGCTAGTTGGTTCCTCCCAAATCATATGGTCTACCAATAGCAGATAGGAGACAATCCATGGTCACCATACATGTCCCTCCCACAATTACTTTCAAAAAAATGGGTGGAACTAAGTAAAGAGGCTATAAATGAAGAAGATGTGACCTCTTGGTTATACAAAGAAGACAATGAAGAACCTCCTCTACCTACTCAAATATCCACTGATAAATATGGAAAAGGTTTCAAGATAATGCAAGATAAAGGATATAATGGACATAGTGGGTTGGGATTACATCAAAATAGAAAAACTAAAACCATCATTTTCTCTAAGCAACTGAAGGGCCTAGGGATGGGTTTTCAACCACTCCATATTGGTGCTTCTAGTACTGCATCATCTTTACAAGAGGGAGTCAATGCTTCTAAAAATATCAAGACATCCAATGTGCCATCTGAAAAACCTTATTATTCCACTAACTCAAATGAATATGAATGGGGTTCTAAAAAATCATTTGATGACTATGAACTATTTGAAACTTTTAGAGAACCCGATGAGCCTACATTTGATGAAATATTATAGAAACACTTCAAAATTGGTCCATCATGGGACACATCAAACCCCACCTTACCCCATCCTAGGAATAGGGAAGACACCATAAAATCCTTTTGGAACTATGTCAATAATTCATCCTTCACCTTGAACCCCTCAAATTTTGATACTTTTAGTGATGACATGCCCTTAGTATATCCCCAGCTTATCGATTGGGATCAACAAGACTCCCCCGTTTAGATATCTTTGAGAACGACAAAGCAATAGCTGAGTTTCTAGGACTATGAGAAGGAATACCTTGTGGTGACCATAAGGATGGATTTACCATAGACTTGGATAACATGGCTTATTTTCGGGAGTTCGTTCACCCCTCCAGTCACAAAATTAGAAATAATAAGAAAGACAATGAGAAAAATAAAGATGATGAGTCCCTAGGTGAAAATTGAAAGGCACCTTTGGATGATAAAAAAGAAAAAAATGACACATCCAAGGGAAAAAAACTCTTTGAGGCACCCAAGGATGGAGGATTGATCGTTCTCCCTATTGCTCAGGAAAATTCACCAATGTTGGTTGAGGAATCTATGGAAGTCAACATAGGCATTGAAGATAATCCTTGGGTAATCTATTTTGTAGCATCTTTGATAGAAACAAAGCAGCCTGAATTTCATAACTTCTTCATAGAAAGACAAGTCAACTTTGCATGGTCATATGCCGACATGCCTGGATTGGATCTAGACCTAATATTACATCATTTTCCATTACAACCGGGTGTTAAACCCATGAAGTAGAAGTTAAGAAAAATGCACTCGTGCTTTATTAGTAAAATTTAAACTAAAGAAACTGTTGGATGTCAGATTTATCAGATCAATTGACTATGAAAAATGGATTTCCAATCTCGTACTAGTGACAAAACCAATAGGGTGCATCCACATTTGTACATACTTCTGAGATCTAAACAAATCATGTCCTAAAGATGACTTTCCTTTGCCAAATATTCACATAATTGTGGACCTAACAATAGGATATGAAAGGTTATCCCTCATGGATGGTTTCTCGGGATACAATCAAATCATAATCACACCTGAAGACCAATAGAAGACAACTTTCACTTGTCCATGGGGAACTTATTGTTGAAACATCATGCCCTTTGGACTAAAAAATGCCAGAGCAACATATCAATGCGTAATGACAACCATTTTCCATGATCTCATTCACACTCTCATGGAATACTATGTGGATGATCTAATAGCTAAATCATTGACAAGGGTTTATCACTTATAGGTTCTAGATAATATTTTTTTAAAGAGTAGAAGAATACAAAGTCAGGCTCAATCCTAAAAAGTGTGTATTTTGCGTGCAATTAGGAAAATTTCTAGGATACATTATTTCTATATGAGGCATTGAAGTGGACCCAGCAAAAGTGAAAGCTATAATGAACATGCCTCCACCATCCAATATAAGTCAACTAAAAATACTACCAGGGAGACTACAGTCTATTAGACGATTCATAGTGTAGTTAGCAGACAAAATACATCCCTTCCAACATCTACTCAAAAAGGGGGTGTCATTTGTATGGACTGCTAACTACCAAGAAGCTTTTCAACGAATCAAGGATTACCTACTTACACCACTAGTGTTAATGCCACCTATTGATGGATGACCTTTGATACTCTACATTTCAGCAACCACATCAACGCTAGGATCCTTGCATAAAATGATAATGAGGGCTATGAAAGAGTAGTGTATTATATTAGCTGCACTTTGGTAGGTTATGAGCTAAATTACAATCCCATAGAATGTGCTTGTCATACGGTTCTTTTCACTACTCAATGATTAAGGAACTACATGTTAAAGCACCAAAAAATGTTGATTGCAAAGATAGATCCTTTGAAGTATCTCCTTAGTAAATCAGCATTAACAAGATGCTTGGCCAAATGGGTAAGGTACTTAGTGAATATGATATCTAATATGTAGAAAGAAAAGCTATAAAAGGACAAATTATTGCTAACCAGTTGGAAGGCGCACCAACTAAGGAAGATCATCCTCTAGTTTCAGATTTTCCTGATGAATTCATCTTCACTCTTGACACTAGAATGACATGGAAGTTATACTTTGATGGGTCCCACACAAATCATGGTTTAGGGGCTAGCATATTGTTTATCACACCAAAGGGTGACATTATTCCCGTCATTCAGAATTTATTTTCCATGCACCAATAATGTAGCAGAATATGAGGCTCTTTTAATAGGATTACGAATGGCAATAAAATGGAAGATCAAGCTCCTACAAGTCTTTGAAGATTCTCAGCTGGTAATCTAACAGGTTAATGATGACTATGATACCAAAGATGAAAAGCTTTCCCCATACAAATAGATGTCAGATAGTCCAAAATAATATTTTGACAGTATCATCTTTCATCAAATACCTTGCATTTAGAACAGGGAAGTAGACACCATGGCAACCATTGGTTCACTCTTGGACATACCTAGCAACATGCCTAAATTCAAGTTTTTGGTAGAACAACTTTTTGTCCCTATCTTTGACGTCCCAAATTCATAGATGGTGTGTGAACTTGTTGGTCCCAATTCCCCATGGTACAAAGACATATATGACTACATCCATGCCCAAATCCTACCCCCTAACCTCTCAAACAACCAATGTAGGACATTTATCCATAAGTCAGCCAAGTATACCATCATCAGAGATACCCTTTATAAACGTGTCCTAGACAATACCCTATTGAGATGTCTCGATACTAAAGAAGAACAAGCAACCTTGCATGGGGTACATGAGGGTATATGTGGATCCCACTCTAGTGGCCCCACCTTAGCCAAGAAGATAATGAGATTGGACTATTATTGGCCTATGATGGAAAAGGACTCATATGTCTTTATCAAGAAATGTCGACAATGTCAGATTCATGGAGACTTGATTTGCGCACTAGCACAAGAGCTATGTCCAATAATGTCACCATGGCCCTTTTCCTAATGGGGACTTGACCTCATTGGTAAGATACATCCTACATCCTCCAACATTCGTAAATTCATCATTAATGCAATTGAATACTTTACCAAGTGGATTGAATCCATTCCTTTGACCTACATAACCAACATACAAATTTCTAAATTCATCCTTAACTACATCATTTGTCTATATGGTATTCCTCAATCCATAATTAAGGATAATGGAAGCCCATTTAAAAACCAAGAATTCCATCATGTCTGCCAAGAATTTTATATCCAACACCACTTTTTCACTCCATATTACCCATAGGGTAATGGCCAAGATGAGGCATCTAACAAAACAATCCTCAAAATCCTTAAAAAGACTATCAATGATGTTGGTCATGATTAGCATTTATAGCTTAACCCTGCCCTATGGGCTTATCGCACAAGCATCCACACTCCCACTAGTTCCACTCCATATTCATTGGTATTCAGTTCTAAAGCCATCTTGCTTATTGAGGTTGAGATTCCTTCCCTAAGGGTATCTCTAAAATGGCATATTGATGATGAAGAGTACCATGTGTCAAGACTACATGAGCTAGAGTTCCTTGATGAACGAAGACAAAAGGCACTAGAAAATCTTCAAGCATATACAAATCATCTTCATCGTAGATACAAGAAATTCTTGAATCGACATTTTGACATTGGTGACCTGGTTTTAATGGAAAATCCAAAGAATCAAGCAAAAAGAGAAAAACCAGGAAAGTTCGAGCCAAACTAGCTAGGACCTTATATTGTCACAGAAGCCTTTGGATCAGGAGAATCAACTCTCTACCCTTTAAGGAGAACCACTATCAGTGTCAATCAATAGCCTTCATCTGAAGAGGTTCTATACATAGCTTCTTAGAGCCTTGTCTTAATCATGAAAAATACAAAAAAGTGGAAAAATAAAAAAAATTGTTACCTAGGTGAAAACCTGGAAAACAGGTGTCTTGGTAACATCAAAAATATTAAAAAATTAAATCAAGAAAATAGTAAATAGAAATAATTTTTCCAATACTGAAAACCACTTTGGCAGCGCTTTGGATATGTACCATGGTGAAAAACCTTGCAAAGAAGTGCCATGTGTAGTCAACTTTGCTCCTTCATCTACCATCATTCTAATCTGACTTCCCTATCATATCATCTATCTTTCCTATCCACATAACTTACCATTTATCCTTTTCATATCACCCATAATAAATGGTTTTCCTTTCCATGACTTGGAACGATTGACATCAAGCACATTTCACATCCCCATTTCCATCTTATTCATAATAAATTGGTCTTATACCCAACCAAGGATAGGCACTTGAATTGCATCATTTGGTTCTTATAGTGGTTGTTCTGAGGACATAAAACTATTGAAAAAATCCAAAAAAGATCACAAAATTTCCTAAAAAAAATTCAAAAACCTCACAAAATTTCTTAAAAAAAAATCCAAAAACATCCAAAAACATCACAAAATGTCTTTAAAAAATCCAAAACATCAAAAAGACAAAAAATCAAAACATGCCAAAAAACCCAAAAACAGAGTCAGAGTCAATCACACCATTCAATCTTTGTTATTGTCGAACTACGTTGCCTCTATGACTGGACATAGGCAAGGCCATCTATCAATGTGCCCTTAAGGAATTAAGTCGGTCTTTTTAGGTTTTTCAAAATAAAATCATGACTCAATCCTTATTCAATAATACAAAGTCATTGGTCATGTCGAACTATGAGGTCTTTACATGTATAACGTAGGAAAGGCCATCAATTGATGAGCCCCTGAGACTGCACTAGGTCAGTCCTTTAGGGCTCATCACATTCACACATGTCAAATATCTTCAAATAAAACAAATATTTTTTAGTCAGTATTGTTGGTCAAATTCTAGTCGAACTATGAGGTCTCTACGTGTATAATGTAGGCAAGGCCATCAATTGATGAGCCCCCGAGGCCACACTAGGTCAGTTCTTTAAGGTTTTTCATGTCTTTCAATAAGTTAGACATTGTTATCAAACAAAAATAATTGTCGAAACATCAAGACAAGTTACACATCAACAAGACAAACAAGTCAACAAGGTCATTAAGTCATACAAAACAAATTGTCGAAACACTCAAATAACCAAAACAATCAACCTATGTCTTATATAGAATGTGTCCTTCCTAAAAAAAAACATTAATCATTTATTCAAATAATCATCATTGCCTTATACAAGTGGTCACATGATCAAAACCAGACTCGATGTCTTATACGATATGTGTCTTTCTGAAACCAGGCTTCATCATTACCCTATACAGGTGGTCACATGATTGAAACCAGACTCAACGTCTTATATGATATGTGTCATTCTTAAAACTAGGCTTTATTAAACATCATCTTATCAATCCCATAGACAATTAAACAACAAACATATCAAATTTTGGAAAATATTCTTATTGGTTTTTGACATTGTGGCTTGTTTATCTTATCTTTTTGTTTGGCTTTGTCTTTGAGTCTAGTTACTAGCCTCCTCGAGGATGTTCCATGAAGGATTTAGAGAAGCAAGGATGTATCAAGACTCTTTTTCTTTGACTGTTGTTTGTCAATTGTCTTTTGGCTTTGTCTTTGAGTTAGGTTACAAGCTTCCTCGAGGATGTCTTATGATGGATTTAAAGGAGCGATGATGTCTCATGACTCATCTTTTATTTGATTGTTGTATGCGGTTTGTCTTGACAAAAAGACTGGTGAAACTTTTCCCTTAGTATGAGTTAGGACATTCCTTGTCTACAACTATCTATTTTTAGCAGGTGGATGACCTTGCACACCTTGGTCTATCTCATATCATGGTGTTTTTTATCCATTTGTATCATTTAACACCCAGTGATGATTAATGTGAGGCCTATTATGTTTCAACAAAATATTGAAGATTTCTATTACTAACATCTAATTTTTTTGCACTAACATTTCTTCTTTATTGCATTATGATGAAGTCTTGTGACACAAAAAAATAAATCACCTTGTATATATGCGACATTTGAAAACAAAAAAAAATACACATCCATTGCATCGACGAATCCATGACATAACATGCATTCACCATCATAAATTGTATAGCATATTATCACAATAAATTACATGTACATGGATTTGTAAATACATAAATCACATTGCATCTCATAATCATGAACATAGAATCCATACATGACACCCATAGTACCATAAAAGTAAATGCATACATCATCATATAGAATTAACATATCATCATAGGTTGGATAAATATCATAAAGTAAACATTGGCATCCATCACATGCATAAATAGAGAACTGTATATCATATAATTGCTACCGAAAATGATATATATATATATATATTGCTCAAAAAGTGTCACAGTACAATGTCATAATGTATCTCAAAATAAGAGCTCATAGGCTCAATGGACATAAAACATCAGTGTCAAAATATCTAAGTCATAACACATCTATCTAGTACTGCCATGATCCCTAGAGCATGTGTTGTTGCTCTCACCCTAGCTAGATTTCCTGTTGTGAGACCAACCACTGCTAACAGCCTCTGATGCACTAGGAGCTTGTCACTCTGGTTGAACTTCCTCCTCATAGAGTTGTCTATAGTACTGCTCTCTATGCCCAATAGTGGCAACCGCTCTGACCATATATGTTGAGGATCCACTATAGGTAGCAATAAAATCTAGACTCCTCTGCTTTGCTTGTTGCGCTCTAATGACTACAATGTCCCTCTCCATTTGTAAACCATCTCTCTCTGCTCATAGAGACTGTCCCTTAGCCTCCAGCTCTTGCACTCTAGCCTGTAATCTAGATAACTCCTCATCCCTATCCCTAGAACCACCCCTAATGGGCACATCCTCAAAATCCTCCTCTCCATCTATAATCCTCTCATGGAGGATCCACTCCTCCTCACCCATATCCTCATCATATTGTTGCTCCTCATGCCCTCCCATATCCACATCCATGGTAGTTGTAGTTGCTAAAACCTCAAGCTCCTCTCTCTCATGCTCCTCTACCTTGACCTCTACATCAAGCAAGGCCTCCTCCTCCTATCGACCCTCCTCTCTCTCCTCTCTCTCCTCCTCCTCTCCCTCCTCTCAAATGGGAGAAAGTGGTCTCATCCTCCTCCTCAATCTTCATCAAACTCTCCTACCATCCCCTTCGCCCCTCCTATCGCCACCATCATCACCTGTTCCACCATCACCTCCATTATCACCCCGACCTCCACCATCTCCTTAGCCTCCATCTCCTCTCCCCCTACCTCCACCTCTCCTACCTCAAGGACCCTATCCTCATCTGACAACTGGTGTAGACTAATCTGGATCTATCAACAAAATAGGCCTATGTGCCCTCCACCATGCATCATACTTGGGAGTGGTCCCTACATCTGTTGGTCCCCCTCTCCAGTCCCACTGTTATGCCTATAATCTATCAATCACATGCTCTGCTATGGTAGCTAGGATCATAGGACCCCATGGTGTCACCTTCGTAGTCAATCGATCATACACTGCTACTCCCTAAGGCTCACCTTGCTTCTCCCCAAACTGTCATAGGACCTGACCTAGCAAATACATCTCTATAATTTATACTGATTGGATAGTACATCCAATCAGATATCTCTCCTAATGGCACCAAGGTAGATGCTAACCCTCATCTAGCCACTAATGACAATCCATACAAGGCCTCGAGATGAAACTCACCAATGTGTCTAGCTCATGTCTCCACTAACCAATATCGCCCACATATTTTTGTGTCTAACGAAAAATATATATACGATGGTTTTAGGTGCTAACCCTTTTCCTAGGACCTGCAAAACAACATGAATAAATGAGTTAGACAAGGATTTGCAAGCTAAAAGAAGGATTCCCCATGAAATCCATTTGCAAACTCAAAATAGGAAAGAAAATAAGCAAGAACACAATGAAATGATAAAAACTAGAATAAATCCTAATTTAACTAGCAAACACTTGATCCCATGGGGGAATTGGTGCCAATTTGATGTGAAAATTGGCCCTTTTCCAATTCCTATGATGCAAGATTCAAATGTTGAAGAGATTGATCCACTTTGTTCATTAAATGTGAAGATTTCCAAGCCAAAATCTGCAAAACCTAACTATGACTAAATGATAATGGATGAAACTCAAGAGATATTTGAGCATGGTAGCTTTTCTTGGATTGTGGATGATAAAATGAGGAGAGGAGCTCTTCATTTATAGGATTTCAAGATGGATGAATGCCCAAATTTGAGTAATGTGGGACTAATATTCATCCAATGATATGGTGCCACTTGTCAAGCTATGAATGGATGATGGTTGTGCAAGATTTGGGGTTTGTGCCAATAAATGCCAATATTTGAAATTCAAATTTGTTGAAATGACATATAAGAGGGAAGGGAAAATGCAATAAATGCCACTTGGCTCAAGGCAAAGGACATGTAAGAGATCTTAAATGCCTTGTTGGATGTACATGTTGACTTGGAATTTTTGAATTCAAATTGAGAGAATATTCCAAAAGATGCCTTGTGAGGAAAAATAGGGATTTAATAAATGAATTAAATCTATTTTAATGTGCAACTTGCATTATCTAGAGGATGTGACACATGAGATGGTTAAATTAATTTAATGAGATTAGATGATGTGACTTATTTGACTTAGATTTATGGATTTATTTAAATCATATAAGAGAGGAATATGATAAGAGGCTAATTAAATAAATATTTTGATTTATTTAATTAAAAGGGATGGTGTTAGATTAAATCAAATAAGGTTTTAATTTATTTAATTTAATGGATAGATTTTAGAGATTTAATCAAATAAATTGATTATTTAATTAAATAGGATAATTAGATTAGATGGATTGATTTAATTGGTCAGGAGAAAGCGACTTGATTCAGACATAGCGATTTATTTAAACAAGAGAGGATACCATGGAATTCCTGTGAATTAGATAAGGGATTTGATTAAATGGTTAGACTCCGAGGGATGATTTAGGAAGAAACCATGTTAGTATGTTAGGACTCAAATGCACAATGTCAATCAAGATATTTCAATGTCTACATTTTGCCCCTCTTTCAAGCAATGCACTCGTTGCATTGGTTCAAAGAATATATGATCTTGATCAAAGCCAAAAATTTTGATATTTAAAAACTTGCCCCATTGCTACATGGCAAGAGAAAATATGCCATTATAATGCCCCCTCGAGAGATCGGATGAAAATTTTTATTTTTTGGGTAATCTCGCGAAAAAAAAGTGACAAAGTGCCCAACAAGTCTGGAAGGGGTCTGAGAGGCTAAAAACGTGTCTAAACGCAATAAAATGATGAAAAACAAGTCTTGAATGGACGAAAATAGGTTCAAGGGTCTAAAACCCTAGCAGGACAGCCCTAGAGGGTCAAGAAACCCTAATTTTTAAGCTTAAAAGGGACTCGAGGGGTCACTTTCAAGTCATTTTCACACACCTTTGCTAGCAAACCTTGAGGTTCGAGCTCCGACCTCCTAACGATATGGTGCAATGACAGCTTCCTCTACATATTTTTGATCGAGTTCGGACTTACCAGCGGCCACCTGGCATTGGTGCCCCAGTATGTGGCCCTAACTAAAGCTTCATTTTTT
>VDFB02119781.1:59774-75896 GCA_007258455.2 Sequoia sempervirens | reverse complement strand
ACTATCTCTAATTTGAAGCTTGCAAAATGCTGTCTTTGAATTACAGACATAATCTGCATGCTTGGCATAAAAATGGGTGTGGGATTGAAATCTTTCAAGAGCTATTTTATAAGTTTTGAACACGAAGTGAATCTATTTTTAATATTCTCTATGTAAAGTGAAGTGCCTATAGGCTATGCAGGTTATAGATTTAGTATTAGACATTTACATACTTTCATTTCATTGCTGCAGTCATCATCAATGAGGAACCTCATCGTTTTTCATTTTGGAATAGTACAACCTTGGACATTTGGCAAGAGTTAGCTAAAAAACTAGACCAAAACATGACAACCTTGCAACCTGATAGGGGGATGACTATAACTGATTTGACTTGACATTTAAATGATGATTAATCTATGACAAAGAGAGAGACAAAGTAGTATGATCATTGATTTTTGTAGAGGTACCACAAATGTTTTTTTTTTGGGGGGGCCTTGGGACAAACTTGGGCCATATGAGGACTTCAAAATCTCTGGGAAATATTTGATCAATGTTTTATTTGAGGGCAATAGAGTCAAACCTATCACCTAACATTTGAACATTCAATGAACTTAAAATGATACAATAAAGTTATTTACAATTTGGATTGATTTGGTGTAGACTACTCATTCTTTTTGCAAGTTTCATATGTAAAATTTTGACTAACTTGGTCATCAAAGTTAGCATTTGAAGTTTTCTTGGCATGGAGGTGGTAAATGCTATAACCATTTATAAAGTCACCTTACACAGGTACGACTAGTGAAAATGGTTGGAATTGCTTATTTTGATTAATGAAGAATCCCTTGCTTTATTTTACTATGGTTTACTTTATTTTAGGGCATATTGACAAGACTGCAAGCTTAAAGTTCAAAGTAGAAAGGAACCTGTTCACGCATGTATGTAGGGCAAACTATAGAGTCGACGACGGTCACCTTTAACTTATTGTGACCTTGATTTATAGTAGAAAACACACCAAATTTAGAGTTTTTAATGCGAGAGTTGTTAGTGCGATTTATGGCGATTTTTTCACGATTTTAATGCAAAAAAAATCGCGATTTTCAACGATTTTTTGCCAGTCAATAGTTTGCAAAAAATCTCGAAAAAATCAGGGAAAAAATCGACAAGCCTGAGGATTTTTTAAAAAACGCAAAAATTGCGATTTTTTAGGATTTTTGCTTCTATGCCACTACCCACAGGTAAACAAGAACCTGATCCAATGTTACTCATGGTGAACATTAGGAGGAAGCCAACCATAGTACAGATGGAGATCATGGGAAAGATACAAACACCATCGTTGATGGAGGCTCGGGAGTCAACATAATACCGGAAGAGACCTAGAAGTGCCTAGGGAAACCAACTCTCTGGCCACCAACATTTCACTTTGGAGGCATCAATTAGCAAGGTATGAAACCATTGGGTACATTGAAGGCACAAAAGGTGACAATCGACACACGTTTGTTGAAGAAAAATGTACGCTTTCGGTGGGATGATGAGTGTCAGAAAGCTTTTTAATCTATCAAAAGCTACTTGTCTAATCCTCCCATCTTAATGTTGGCTATGCAAGTAGACCCTTTCTACTGTATATTTCAACATCACTTCATGCTTTAGCAACTTTACTAGCTCAGCATGACAATGATGGTAAAGAAAGAGCAGTCTATTACATTAGTCGTATTCTAGTTGATTATGAAACTTGCTACTTTATGATAGAAAAACAATGTCTTGCTCTCTTCTTTACAATGTAGAAACTAAGGAACTATCTTCTCCATGCAAAGACTCATGTAATAGTTAAAAGTGATTTTCTTAAGCACTTGTTTTCTAGAATTGATTTCTTTGGAAGGCTAGCAAAATGGATGATGTTTTTGTTTGAGTTCGACCTTAAGTTTGTCACTCAGAAAGCAATTAAAGGTCAAGTTGTCGTTGATCAGCTAGTAGAAGCTCTCTCACCTAATGCCTTCCTTAATCTAGTTTTGTTCTTGGATGAAAATCTATTTACTTTGAGTCATGAGCCTATATGGGAAATGTATTTCGATGGATTGAGATGTCAAATTGGCTCCACAACAGGTGTAGTTATAATTTCACTTGAGGGAAAGCCAATTCCTCTTTCCTTTCGATTAGAGTTTCATTGTACAAACAATATTGCTGAGTACAAATTCCTCATTGCTAGCTTGTTGCCGCGATAGTCTTTGAAATTAAACATATTCCCATTCATGGTGACTCTGAATTAATTGTAAATCAGATTACGAGAATATATCGAGCCAAGCAGTGTAAGCTATCTAAGTATTGAGATTTGGCTTTATCTTTGCTTAGTTGCTTCACTTACTATACCATTGATAGTGTTCCTAGGAGAGAAAACTGTCATGTTGATGCAATGGCAAGTGCCACTTCCCTTGTACGCTCTGATTGTAGTGCAGATGAGTATCAGTTTGTGGTCCAAATTCTCCGCTCTCCTGTTGTCTTAGATAAACCTAAACTTGATAGTCTTATGTGTGCACATATAGACTCGGGAGAATGGTTTTCACATATCTATAATTATCTAAAAAATGAAAACTTTCTCGATGATGCAAGTAAGAATACTCATGTTCGGATACGAAAGCTTTCAGCTCGTTACATCATCCTATCCAACGTTCTTTATCATAGATATTATAATGGTCTTCTTCCTTGATGTCTTACTAAGGTTGAGATACCCCTTGCCCTTCAAGAAACTCATTCAGGCTCTTGGGGTGGACATTTTGGTGGTAAATCCTTAGTGCATAAACTAATACTTATGGGATACTATTGGCAAACGATGGAGCAAGACTCCTTTTCCTTTGTCAAAAAATGTCCTCAATGTCAACAACATAGCAATATTATTCAAGTTCTTGCATAGGAACTTCGTACTCAATCTTCTCCTTGGCCTTTTCAAAAGTGGGATTTAGATATCATTGGAAAGATATCTCCCCCTTCTTCTAAGGGACACACCTTCATCATAATAGCAACAAATTACTTGACGAAGTAGGTTGAAGCTATTCCGCTTCAATCTACTAACGTTGAAGCAATTTGCAACTTTCTTCTAAACAACATAATTTCTTGCTTTGGATTGCCTTCTACCCTTGTCTCTGAGAATGGCACACCATTTAAGAACAAGGAGGTAAAACAATTCTTGGAGAAATTTCATATAAGATCACTGAGCAAATTTTGCATAATACAGTTAATAAGCACGGTAAAGATTGGCAATACTCACTTAACTTATGCATTGTGTGCCTACTGCATGAGTGTTTGTACGTCTATTGGTACTACTCCGTTCAACCTTGTGTATGGTGCCGATGCTATTATGCCCTTAGAGTTGGAAATTCCGTGTTTACGAGCTTCTCTTAGAGGGTCGATTGATGATGACACTTATCGTGTTGAACATCTAAACCAACTTGATTTGCTGGATGAGCGCTGATTAAAGGCCCTTGAGCACCTTCGGGCTTATCAAAAACCTTTATTGAAGCATTACAATCTAAATGTTCTTTTTCACACTTTCAACATTGGTGATCTCGTTCTTTATGAGAACCAAGGAAATGTAAATGCGCCACCTGGCCAAAAGGGGAAATTTAGTCCTAATTGGTTAGGTCCATACCCAATCACCTCTGTTTATGGTTCTGGTGCCTACGGCCTTTCTAACATGGATGGTATACCACTGAAAGAACTAGTCAACACCATGCACTTGTGTCGATACTATGTATAGAATTCCTCTATGTGTTGTGTGCACAACACTTGACTCTTTCTTGAATCGAGGCATGTTGTGTTATGACATTCCTTCGTCAACACATGGTTTGTTCATTGTGTTATGATGCATACATGTGTGGCTAATTTCTTTAAATAGGAATTAAAAGTACGTGTATTTTGAATTCTATGCATTGTTAGTCAATTTCTTTCATAATCTTAATTTATCTTATTAATAGATTAATCATTTCTTTATATATATGCAATGTCTTTATTAATTAGCATGTTTCATTTATTTCATTTCCATGTGCATTTATATTATCATATCATATTAGATCATCATAGCATTTGATTAAACATATGTTTCACATGTGTTTGATTAAATCTTGATACCATCTAATCTAATCATACATCAACATGCATCCATAACATACATGAAATCAAAAGATATGTTAGAACACAAGTCATGGTCGAATCAAAGTCTCATATATATGTATAAATGTCTGAATGTACATGTGTCACCATCACTACAAAATGTGATGTCTGTATATGTGTATATGACTATATCCATCATAAATGCTATACATCATGAATGTCTATGTTAGAAATGTCTATACAATGTATTTGATCTATCCTCCTGGAACATGGGTCCTAGAGCCCTTTGGCATTGGTAGATTTGGATTTGGGCGTGGAGGTTGATGGATTGACATGTGAGACTGAGATTGGGAACCTGATCTCAAGATTGATGTGCACAATCCTCTCAGCTCCCCTCTCAATCCTGCAATTTGATCTCTTTGGGCTGTGATATGCTCTTGTAGGGTGTCCTCCCTCTGCCTCGTAGCTGCAACATCATCCCACACTTGGGGATGGTCAAAGTTCGTGGGGTCTGTGTAGCCTCGATCTCCCTCCTAAGTTCATTGACCTCACTTTGAAGGGCGTCACATGCCTGCTCAACACTCTCTGCCCTTGTCACAACTTGGTCTCGCTTAGTGAGGATGGTGCAAAGCTCCACTACCCCCTAGTCACTCTAGTTCGTCATAATGCCAAGCTTCGACTCCCTTTGGACCAAAACCACATGGGTCTTCTCATAGGCCATCCTGAGCCGTGCTACAGGCTTGAACAGCTGGATGTGCCTCTTAGTTGTCTGTTGAGGCCGGTAGGCATCCAAGACAAGACCCCATGTTTGTGCTACTGGTATCATCTTTGCTAGTGGTCGACTGAGGAAGTTGAGCCACTCGTGTAAAAATTGCAAACACAAAGAAGAGGACACGTATCAGTACCACATAATGATAGTCATAGTATAATCATAAAAATGATAATATCTAATCATCTCTATATCAAAATCCAACTCATACTTGGGTCACCAGCTCGCCAGTCTGGATCAACTGGTGTGGTCTCATTACTTGAGGCCCTTGGTGTCCTTGTCACTGTAGTTGAAGGTACCTCAATCTATTCTGCCTGTGGTGGAATGACCGTCAAAGGACTCCCAATATGGTCACCTTTTGGTAGAAGTGCCGAGATGATGGGGAAAACCTCTGCTGCCGTCTCCTAGGCCTCTCCATTGTTGCTTCCTCTGCCTCCTCCTATTGGTCGTCTCCTCAGGGAAGATGGGAGTTGGGCCTGTTGTCTCCCACCTTCGGCTGAATCCGTTTGTCACCCCCACATCGTCAATGTTTAGTGGGGGTGGGTCATCATCATCATTGCTCTCTACCTCGCTTGGTGCAACATCCCTGATTGTCAGTCAGGGTAGGTCCCTGAGTTTGATAGGGCTCCTAAAAGATCGCATGTATGTGGGCACAACGCGGGGAACTGTCCACACTTGCCCAAATTGGCGTTTGACCCGTCGCTAGTAATATGGCATGTTAATGTGATTGTGCTAACCAGCTAGGAACTGGTCGTGCTGCATGTGTGGCAGTTGAGTCTTGTCGGTAGACCATTTTCCCATCCCTCGATAAGGTTTCCATATGACATCACCAACCATGAGCCAGTCCACGATCTGCCTCCAAAACAATAAGTCTCTGAACCTCCACTACTGCACCAATGGGTACACATGGGCCTGGGGAAGATCACTTGTAATTCGTTGGGGAAAATCGGTTGGTTGAGTACAGGTGATGTGCACGAAGGCTCACACCTGAAGGAGTGTGTAGGTTGTGGTACTCATGGTGTACATATCACCTAAGGTCGTGGTATAAGTGGGCCAACATACTCCGACCCCAAGCGAATACGACACAACGCTCCTCCATATCTTTGATGTAACGAATGAGGCCTGTGCAGGTGGGAGCCTTGTCCATCAGTGAAGACTCAGAGTGCCATTGTAGCAATCATGATGTGACGTACAAGAGGCACTGTGACTTGCTTTGCTCCAGCCACTTGAGGTATATGTGCCCAATAGTGTCTGTAGGGACAACTCGACCAATACAATAGAGCTAGCCATCTCAAACATCCTGAGCTATTTGTGGCTCGTCGAGATATATCCTCTCCCCTCGGATGGGGAGTTGCAGAATGCGGTAGACATCCATCGATGTAACAATCATCTCCCTTGTAGGGAGATGAAACGACATCGTATCGACATCCCAACTCTCCATGAGTGTCATGAGCATCGCAGGATGGAATCTCATCTTTGTCATCTCATAGACCCACCAGAGTCCAATTCGTCGAACCAAACTGCGATCATGTGTTGTAATGTTCCCTATGCGACTGTGTAGGAGTGATGAGATCAACTCGCTAGTTTGCTCACGTACCTTTGGTAAGTCCTGCAAAAACATAACTTTGTCATGCAAAATTCTACATCTTCTCTATCTACATCTACTATGAACATGTTATAATTCAAATTCTCAACACAAATTTTTGCTTTTGACTTCAAGGATGCTAGCATGCCCTCCTGGACGACAAGGCGTCAGGAAGACACAAGTGCGAAATTGATCCTAGGACGAACGTGCGGGGTCTTGGACACTAGTGTGGGTCCGAGATGTTGGCGCGCAATCCAGATGCCTGTGCTGCTCGAATTTTTCCTATTGCAATTAATGCATTAAATTAAAGCAAATCTGAAAATTTCTGGCCTACCTCGTCTAGGGGCTCGTCAATCTCTACAACGGTTTGAAGCTCCTCTACACGTGGTGGTTGGAAATTTTGTTTGTGAGGCATTTTCGCTCAAGCTCTATAGAACTATATGCAAAAATCCTTGTGAACAGTAAAAATGACCCTTTTGGGGCCCGCTTTGTAAGTATATAGTCGAATTTTTGCCCATTTTTGAAAGTTTTTGGGGTGGTTTTGATTCAACCACCTTCCTATTTTTACCCTCCTAGTTGGGGGCAAAAACACAAGGGGGCATATATTCATACCTTTATCAACTTTTTCTTTAGACTCACTAATGTCCTCTTAAGCATTCTTCTACCCGAAGTAGCTTCTTTCGTTTTCAAAATTGACTTATTTTTGATTTTGCAACACCTGAATTTTCACGTTAGACGTAGATTTTTGTGAGCACTAGGGGCTTCGTTTGCATTCACCTAGTCGACCTCTGGAGCCTCTACAATATCATTTTATGGGGTAATTAATGCACTTATATTTTACATCTTTTTAGCTAGTTTAGTGTAGCTGATCCTTCTAAGGCTCTAAGTGATCAACTCACTAAAGTGGGGCCAAAATGTAGTGTCACAAATTGCACCCTATGCAATTTCACACTTACACATTGCGCTCAATGCATTTATGGCAAAATCCATGATTGGGACTTTACAATTTTGATCCCATGGAGGGAAATAATGAAGCACGAGCAGCTTGTGGCTTGAATTTCAGAAGAATTTGGTTAGACGGGAGAATGATGCGTAGACGTCTGTGTGGTGTGCAAACGTCCCAATTAAATCCAAGATTCAAATAGGAATATCCCATGTAGTTTATTTGTGACGCGTGCCCAACACCCAAATACAACTGTAACGGCTATTTTCGTCCAGTTCAAGAATAAAACTTACTTTCCTTCCTCATTTACAAGGGGGGGGTTGGCAATTTTTCACTCCGAGCTCTCTATCCCTATCTCTTAACAAGACTGTCAAAATATTTTTACGTCTCGGACATTTGCAGCAGTAAAGACTCCTCTTGCTTATGATCTTGTCACATCTATTGTCTCAAAAGAGGGGCCACAACTACTGGTAACGCCCTCTTGCTTATCATCCAAACTACCTATTATTATGTTTATATGATCTTGTCTAGTGTCTTTTTATTGTGATAGGGGTTCTCCTCCATAATGGGATTCGTTTCTATCATATGTCTATTTTACTTTTTATGTCTTCCAGTCTTGTCTGGCTGTTGGTGGTGGAAACACCAAAGCGGGGGTTTAACTGAGGCAAACCCCTATGTAGGCCAAACAAGTTTTCTTGTCTCCATGTGTGTAGGTGACAAATAGGTTTGGCAAGCAGAGGACTTCATTCTGGCAATTTTTGGGCTCTGTTTGTACAAATGACAGTGCAAACGTCCTTGCAGTGCGCTAACGTTCGAGGCCGAGACTTCACCCAACTAGTATCATATTCTGCATATTTAGTGCTTACCATTCTTGTAAACAAAACATTTTTATCACCTCGTATTTGCAAGTTATTTGACATTTTGTGTGATGAGCCCTATGGCTCTCACTCAAAACCCTCAATTTCTTAAGTCTTTAAATGTTTTTTAAGTTTTTAGAGAAATCTTAATAGACAGAAGAGAAGGGGCGCAACATATTTTTGCTCATAAAAGATGAATTTGATCTTATTTCTTCAAAATGAAAGTACAGAATGTATTATTTATCTCCAACAAATAGATTTAGAAAGATAAACATACCAAGAAAGCTCCAGATTATTTTAAATAAAGAACTGGCCAGATCTACAGCTGGAAATGGTGAAAACAAGCATGAATGCACGCCAAGACTCCAGAAGTGGCTTCTCCTGCTCAGAAACTGGTCACAAGGCTCTGAAAAGACTAGCCGCCAATGATAGATGCCAAAGCCCTCACAAAAGAGAGGCGTTTCACTTATTATCTTCACACGCCTTTCTCAAGGCACAAAACCCAAGGCAGGCCGTACGGCCATGAAAGGAAGAAATAGAATCTCTGAAGGACGTCTCTGTAGCTGTGGAAAAGGCGCCACCAATATGAAACTCTCAAGTTATTACTAAAGAACAAACAACTGTAAATATGAAACCTCTGTCTGCAACTGTAGAACCTCTATGTGAAGCTCTCAACTGTACTGATTCAGCTGATCTTTCACAGCCTCAAAAGTACTCAACACTGAAGAGTTTTCCGTTCTCCAATGGACAAAATGATCAAACCCTGGTCACAGGAGAATGCTCAGAAGAAAATGCACAAGGCAAATCGAAATAGTCAAAGTTATGAGTTTCTATTGCCAGGAAATGCCTTTATACCAATTGGCACGCATTTCAAGAAAAGTACGGCCTTTGCAATCATTAAAATATTTTAATATTTTAATATAACACTTTTCAATAGTTGCCATCAAATCTTTGAGCGCACTTTTTCAATATTTTAAGTTATTAAAATATTAAAGTCCCCCTTTTGACATTTAAGTGATATAAAATATAATTAAAGTCAATGTGACTTTAATAAAAAGACGTTTAAGTTAATAAATTAACTTAATCACTTAAAACTCCGTAATATGCTCAAAACTCAAGATAATCTCGTGCCGTCAGAAGCTGTGAACTCCTGGAATGCAAACGCTCACTGTGATCCAAGCACTGTCCACTGAAAACACGAACAATCAAACTCTCCAAAAAGCATCACTGACCCTCTATCCAAACTGGCTAGCCCACAAGGGTCCAATAAAGAGCTAACACACTGTTCCCGAGAACTATCTAGCGAGGGGACATCACATTTTGAGTTACATCTAATGTTAAGCATAGCTTAGAATTCAACTTCAAATATTTCTATTTCTAGTTCACTTGAACCATGTCAATCGAGGTAGTTGAGAGCTATTTGCTCCTTAAGACCCCATCATCTTGAGAGTAGCAAATCCCCTCTATAGTACCATTTTATAGAATAGTAAAATAGAAAAAAAAAATGATGCAATATTTGAATGGTTGCTTGTGTAGCTTTTTGATTGCTAATTTGAGTATTGAAGCTTAGAGATCAACTTTAGTAGTTGTTATCTACCCATATTGCATGTAACTTGACCTATGGTTGTTTGTGTCGAGTTACTGGCTAATCGATCAATAAACTTATGGTATCTTGGTTGTATTTGTTAGTGTTTTAATTTATCTCTTGCAAGACAACACAAAATGAAATAGTGTGTAGAGTAGAATCATTTTTCAAATTGTAAAAGAAGCTCACTGAAACTTAATCGAAAATTAACTTAAGTATAAAACCATGGACAAAACTTATGAGTAAGCACACTATATAAGATTTCATGGGGAGTTTGCATAAATGAAACTTACTAAATGCCTATGTTTTTACTTTGGATGCATGCACCAAATTGTTCATAGGCAATCTCTATAGTGAGATTTTTAGATATTAAGGAAAGCAAACTATTCAAGTGCAAATGGATACAATAATTTCCTATTGGCTAAATCAAAGGCTAATATTTTGCTACAATAAGACTTTGAAGGATATTACCACACAATTTCAAGAAGTAAACGACTAAACTGCATTGAAAGCTACAATTCATAATAGATTGATGTTGTCAAGACAAAGCTTGACTCAATAAAATCTACTTTCAATTTAGTTGATGAAATTACAATCACAATTACACAATAACTTCAACTAAATGACAATCTCTATAGCACTTTGAGGTATTCAAGAAAAAAAATCCCCAAAAATACAACTTTAAAGAAAATCTATCCACAAGCTACCGCAATGGCAAAAATAAACAAATTTAAAAATAAATTAATCTTGAAACAATTAATAAAATACAAATGGTCAAAAATAGTCTCTCATCCATCATCTAGAAATAGAACACTGAGAATAGCCATTGCGAGACGTGGCTGTTGCTAAAAATGACGAGTCACACATGAGTGACCTCTTCCTGGATCTCTAAAGCAACTTTTGCATTGGAACAAGTGAATATTCAAATCTTCTAAAGTATGGTGAATGAAAAATATTGAAACCCTAGCATGATGATACACCAATCCTCTGAATGAAGACATGATCAGACCCTAGCACAAAGTTTGGTGAATCTGGTGATGAACATATGATAAGTGCTACCACAAATTCTGCATAAAATAAATTAATCCTAAAACAATTAATAAAATACAAATGGCTAAATATAGGCGCTCATCCATCATCTAGAAGTAGAACATTGAGAATAGCTATTGCAAGATGTGGCCATTGCTAAAAATAGCAAGTTGCACATGAGTGACCTTCGTCCGGATCTCTAAAGCAACTTTTACATTGAAACAAGTGAATCTTTGAATCTTTCGAAGTATGGCGATGAAGAATATTGAAACCCTAGCATGATGATATGCTAATCCTCAAAATGAAGATATGATCAAACCCTAGCACAAAGTTTGGTGAATCCAGTGATGAACATATGATAACTGCTACCACAAATCTGCATGAATAGGGTTAAATAACAGATGGTTGCATTTGATTATCTAGATCAGCAACACTCCGATGCCAAATCTGCTGTTACAGGGGGTTGAAAACTACCTTGTGGAAAAAAGAACCTTTACCAAATGAAAATAACTTAAATCTGATGTAAATCGTTGCTGATATCACATGCCTTTAGTGGAGAATGTTGAAGCTTACTGAAATTCTGATAGAAAGCCCTGTAGTAGATGACCCAAAACATGCTCCAGGTGCTTAGATCCTTTCTTTGCATGGTTTAACTCCTGTTTTTTTTCTTTAAGGTGACTGAAATAGCACGGTGGGGACTTATCATGGCTTAACTCAGTGTAATGTGTGCCCAGGCTAAGTATACTGATGATGGCAGAAAATTTAAATTGCAAAGCCACTATTGGCACATACACCCAGCCAACTTAATCCCTATTTTTTGAATGTGATGAGAAAATGTGGTGGCTAAACCAAGGGACAAAGTTGCATGGACACGGATACGGATATATACGGATACGGTATTGGACATGGATACGGCCATTTTTAAGACCCCCAATATGGATACGGCTGGATACGACATTCATAAAAAACACATACACGTATATTTTCTAAGTTATTAGAGGAGATTTTCATTACTTTAAAAGAAAATAAGTAAATATAAATTAAATAATATTAAAATTTAAACATTAATAATTTAGTAAAGAATAAACAATTAAATTTATATTAATAAATTTTATATATATTTAAAGAATAAATTTTATTTTATTTTTTTAAATTTGTAATGTTTAAACAGCATAATAAAAATATTACATATAAATATTAAATTATAAAATTAACTTTTTTAAATCTATAAAAATTAAAATGTCAAAAAAATAGTAGAGTTGCACTGGAAGAAGACCTAGAAAAATGGGTCGCTGAAATAGAAAAACATTTCATTTGTCTTCCTCATTTGGTGTAGGTTTTGTTTATACAAAACAAAAAGAAAATTGCACAATTGAAGTTTTTTAAGATTAAGTTTATGAAGATTCATGTCAGATATTTTGAAAATCAAATCACAAAGAATCTATCATGGCTGGAAAATCAAGATTTTTGGGCATGTGTGGGTATGGTATCCAACATGTATCTGTAGTGTATTGTATTCGTATCCATATCGGATACGGGGATATGCACGCCAGAAGAGGGGCAAGGGCATATCTAGCTACTTTGCCAAGGGAGAAATGCACTCAAATTTAGGTATCTTGAATTTTCTAATAATGGGCAGAATTCACTAATGAGTCCAATCATAGTTGGAAATCTTGCCAAAAACTTGCGAGTTTTTTTTGGAAATGAGTATTTGGTACAAAAACTTGCCAGAAAAAACTCGAGTGTTTTTTAAAAAAACTTAGTTGCTCAGCAAAAAGAACCCCATGGTTGGAATGAAGGCAATTTCGATTCATTTTTTTCCTCTGCGAATTGCTCTTCCTTAGCAAAAACACTATCCCATGAAGGTTTGTGTGGTTTTGGAGGTCTTAATTTGGGCTTGGTGGCGGGGGCTCCACCCCTCGACCCCGCCCTATATCATGACGAGGAGCGCGCCCAAGGCGCTGCCCTGGGACCCCACGAGGCGCACTGCCCCTCGACCCCGCTAGGGGCGTTGCCCCCAGACCCCCATGAGGGGCGTTGCCCCTCGACCCCATTGGGGGTGTTGCCCCAAACCCCCATGAGGGGCACTGTCCCTTGACCCTGTTGGGGGTGTTGCCCCTTGACCCCATTGGGGGTGTTGCCCCAAACCCTCATGAGGGGCACTGCCCCTTGACCCTGCTGGGGGCATTGCCTCTAGACCTCCACGAGGGGTGCTACCCCTCGACCTCGCTAGGGGCGTTGCCCCCAGACCCCCACGAGGGGCATTGCCCCTTGACCCCATTAGGGGCATTGCCCTCAAACTCAGATTGAATTAATTTGGTTTTCTAGGTACTCTCCGAGTCCAAGTTTCCAAGTTTGCCTACAAGTCTTCATCTATAATATCGTCTAGTTTTACCTCTCCCCTAGTTTTCACTAGACATGGGAAGAGGAAAATATAAATTTGTAAAATATATTAATATAGTATTTACTTTCAGTTTTACAAAAAACAATTTGCTATTTTCATTTTGTTTCAGACTATCAGTATCAACGCATTCCACATGAGGATGCCATTTTGTACCCAATTTGCTTTCAAATCAATCAAATACAACTAGACTCAACTTGAAGTTCTATGTACTCATTTATTGACTCATTGGATGCATCTTATTGTTGAATTTTTCAAAAAAAAAGTGTTTTTAATGAAGTTTATGCAATTTTTTAAGTTTTCAAGTTTTTTGCTGAGTATTTGTCGAGTTTTTGCCGGGTTTTTTCTGAGCCGAGTTTTCCGGGCTTGCCGAGTACTTGCAATTGGCGAGTTTTCCAACTATGAGTCCAACCACCTTTTAAAGCCTTAGGCTGAATAAAACAATGGCTCAACCAATGGCTATGTGTGCCCAGATTTGCATTTCTGTTATCAGTTGAAGGGAAGTGGAGACCAGTAAAGGTTTAGACATATTTTAGAGACCTAGGCGCAGATTTTAAGTGGCAAAGCCACTGTTGGCATGCACTACACTCCTGTCAGCCCTGTTTTCACATCCTAGGCAGAGATCACTGATGGTTTAACCCTGCAAAACGTGTGCCTCAGTCTTAGCCATATTCCTTATTCCTCCTTAGGTGCAGATTATTTACTCATTCACCATCTTTTCTTAGGTTTGGGTGCATTTTAATAAGTTTTTAGCCCCATATTGATTCTGAAGCAGAGATCACTAAAGCATTCACCAACTTCTTTAAACCTTAGGTGCACATTCCTAATGTCTCAACCATTGCAAAAGTAAGCCTGAGTCTTCTTTTCCATCACTTGGCAAGGCTGGATGGAACCCAAAGCTGTTTTTGCCAATTTTAAAATCTATGTGCATATTCCTAATGGGTAAGTCATCTTTGATGTGCGCTCATGGGATCTTTGCCATGGCTAAAGTGAAATAGGCGTGTGGACTACACTCTCACCATTTTCCATTCACTTAAGTGGAGTTTTAGGTGGATCTTTCCCTGACTTAAGCCCGAAAGAAAAATTTCAGTTTGGCCACAAAAGAAGTGTACCACCTTTGTTTGGAGTGTTAGGCGGAGGTTTGGGTAGAAAATGCCCTTGATGTTGCCATTTTTCTTTCAAAGCTTTCATACATTGGATCCATACTCTTCCTTTGCTGCAATCATCATCATTCACAAACCTCATCATTTTCATTTTGAAATAGCTGCAACCTTGAACATCCTGCAAGAAATGTTAGTCCAAATGCAAGACCATGACATGACATCCTTATCATTACAATCTGGTGAGGGTAGACACCACAAGTAACTTGGAGTGACACATGAACGACAACCAATTGATGACAAAATGGACAAAAATTAGTATGAATGTTTGAGTTTTGTATGGATACCGGCAGTATTTTACAACAATAAAATGATTGGGCATTGAAAGATGTTAATACAATTTCGTTCTTGAATTTTAATTTTCTGTTCCTGATTGATTAATAATCAAATCCCTTGAATGAGGTACTTCTTACTTTTGCAATCTTTGGTCTCTTGGTGTTTAGTGTTATATTCTGCATGTCAGTGTTTTTTCTTGATTTCCCATGTGAAGACCAGATTTGCAAGTTTTGTTTGGCTAGCAACAATGATTTAAAAGTGTCTAAAATGTGCAATGATGAAGAGATTAAATTTCCTAGATACTCATAACTCTGTATTTACTTCAGGATGATGAGCACACAAATGCAGGAAGAGGTTCCAATCTGACAGAAGAGGGACATGTGGAGTCTGATGCTAGTATTATGGATGGTTTGACTGGAGCTTTTGGGGCTGTGGGGGGAATACCTGGTGATGATGTGGATGATTTTGTTTGTGATTTATTTTTTAATCTTCTCCAAGGGTTAGCTTGCCTAGAAAATTAATTCGAACATTTTGATTCAATGGTATATATAATTTTTTTTCTTCTAATTATTCAAAAAGAGAAAGCAGGGAGATGAGTATAAATTGGAATTTCTGTATGGACAGTTTGCATGTTTCATTTTCATGTAAAGATATCATATATATTAACATTCTCTCCTGTCAACCAGGAGTTCAGAATCCCATTCAAGTTGCAGCGCTTCTGGCGAAGAATGGCATGACTAGATGTTCTTTGCTTGGTCGGATACCTCCCATGTATGAATTACATGTGCTCTTGACTGGCTTGTGACATGTTAGATGACTAAGTAAAAGAAGTTTTCGTAGAAATTTCCCTGTAGCTGCATATAATGCTGAATAATTTGAGAGAATGTCTACTGGCTCTGCAATATTTAAAAGACTGTTAATGATGCTATCCAAACATGGTAATGATATTTTTTGAAATTCTGTTAGCCTTGTAAGGTCAGGTGCAGCACACCATAGTTTATGAGATATGCTGCTAAAAGAATTGTAATTGCTCTTAAGGCTATAATTTTTATCAGATATGAGGTCATACTTTATTTTTTTACTTTATAAATTCTATTATTTGTTTCTTCATAGATTCACGTCCATGCATGACAAGCAAGTTTACCCTATTGGAGAAACAAAAGTGAGAAATAATAAACAGTATGGAAAATTGAGTTCTGAATTTTGGGGTTATAAAATCATTCCTGGTATAGACATTGAGGCTCTAGCCTTCAATTTGAGGATGAAAATTCGTAGTTGTTCTAAGTTTTGCCTGCAATGTTTTCTTTGCATTGTAATTTGAGACTTGAGTTATAGATTCACATTCATTAATTTTTGAAATCAGTGATTAAATTTTCTGCTATTAATGGCTATAAAATGGTTGCAACAGCCTGAAATGGAGCAAAAATGGAAATGGAT